>JADBJO010006090.1:40000-57500 GCA_016801955.1 Conus betulinus
ACCCTCTTGGGCCATCCACACTATACTCGTGAATATAATCAGTTTCACTCCGACTTCGTCGGGTGTTTTCATGCATGTATGTATAGTTGTTTTCTTAAGTGTCGTTTTCTAAAGAATTTTTCCTGTGACAATTTTCTTGTTGTTGTGGGATTTTTTTACGTGCGCTAAATGCATGCTGCCCACGGGATCAAGCCATTGAGACTATAACGGAAAGATATCAGCTTGGCGTTGATGTGTGTGTACATTGTGTTGAGAAAAGTGACTCATACATGTTGAGATCGAGAGACCGTCTCTGTGATGTGTGCGTCATGTAACACTGATCGTGACCAGCTGTGGAGGCAGTGTAACAGACAGACAGTGGCTGGCTTTGATGTGTGAGATGTTAACTGCCTTCGTTGGAGTAAAGATCACGTGCGTGATGACTCAGCAGATATAGCCGTGGAGCGGTGTAACAGGGAGTTAGCATTATGGCTTTAGTGTGGGAGGTGTTCATTGCCTTTGTGTGAGTAAAGATCAGTGTGAAATGCCTCAGTACGTGGATGAGTAAGCAATATAGGAAAAGAGGTTTTGGAGAAGTGAAAAAAAAAAGGACAGAAAAGAGTTTAGACAGTGAGAAAGAGAGGACAAAAAGTTAGGGAGAAAGGGTTCCTGAATAGGAACAAGGTCATGCAGAAAATAGAAAGATATTTCCCAATGGAGTTGGTGACCTGAAGCAAGTACATCCTCTGTTGGGAGACTAAGACACGAGATTTTGGAATATAGAGAAATACTAGACTATCATGATGTTGATTTATTTGATTCGATTTGATTTGCTTAGTGTTGAAAACATGTAAAACTGCACCTAAGAAATAAGAGGTGGTTCTATCTCCTTTAACCAAAAAAAAAATATGAGTGAAGTGTGGTCCTGTTTTGTTTGGTTATGACTGTTGCCTTGGAACGTTTGTATGTGTTTGTGTTGTAACACAGACATAGGCAACATATCCCATGGGCCGGAAGCCACTGCAGAACCACACGTCAATGCTTGGAGACGTGTTGCAGTTTTTCCATCAGATGTGGAAGTTTGTCCCCTGCAAATGCTTCCAACACAGGCATTGCATCGGAGAGGAAGACAACTTTGTTACAATCACTCTGCGTGCCACGAACCAGAGCTGCTGCCTGCATCAGTACCTCCACTTAAGCTGCATAGTCGGTGCAGCGTTTGCCTGTGGGTATCCCTGCAGTGATGGTGTGTGCCCACCAGGACAGTTGATGCGTATGCTTGCTCCTCCCTTTGCCACGGTTATGGTTGCCAAGTTGTCCGTACAAAACATGACTCCAGGATTCTTCTGGGTATTGCTTGGCAGTCAGGGCAAGTGTCAGAGAGCGTCTGACGCCGTCATCTTGGACTCTCTGGGATTGACATGAGGGAATGAGGTGGAAAGGTGGACCATTTTGTAATATTTGCTCCAGGATTGTGGCAGCTCAGAGGTGTTCAGAGGAAGTGTAAGTGGAGTGTCAACCCGATGTACCCTTGCAAGCCGAAGGCTTCATGGGGGAAACTGCTGCGTTTGACAGGGTTTATGGCTGACCTTACAATAATAAATCAATAGATTTCAAAGTATAATTGCCACCAAAGTACACCCTTGAAATAGAGATGGAAAGTAAAACACACTGCTACTCATTAAAAGACCGCTCTGTGACATTAATAAAAGATCCATTTTTTATTGAAACATTTTTTGGGGGAAGAGGGGTAAATCTAAACAAAAACCCAAAATTAACTGTCCGTTAATATTGATCAGAAACACTCATTTAATCAGCAGTAGCTTTCTTACAATAATCAAACCATAGAAAAAAAAAATATATCGCCCATTTCTGCATTTTAATGAACCAAAACGATTTAGAACAGCTGATATAACTGTGGCTGTCCGTGATACAGGGAAACGGGAAAAATCGGGAGGTAACGTTCTTTGATGAGCTATCATTTATCTCATGCTGAAGACTGGATGTATTTGACAGTGTACAGAGATGAATGATACATATGACCTACCAAATAAATAATTGTACATACAATATTGGTTTTGTGCATGTTACACTACTTAGTTTTGGTCAGAGAAAGCATTCAAAATGGTGACTGTAAGTGGGGCATCAGCATGCATGCGTTTTGAAAGCATAGTTCTGCAACACGGAATATGTTGAAGACTCATTTTGTACTAATGTGCGAGATAAAACTTTAGAATTTCTCTGGGAAAAAAACAGTTATGGATGAATAATTGTTTTAGTATGATTTTGTAGGGGCAGAAAGAGGCCTTGTTGTGACTTACTTTGGTTTCTGCAATCCACTTCCAATAAAATCGTCTCTTAACGTTTCGAGCACAACATTCTTGCGGATATATAAAACGTGTTTTTTTTTAATGGTTAAACGTTAAGTTTTTAAACTGACCAGAAGTTCTTTCAAACACACAACAGCCAGTAGATTATTCGATGAATTTTCGAATCTCACTGTGGTTTCGTTTCTGCTTGTAACTTACGAAATGCGAGCTAACATATGGTAACAACAATCGAATGCAGCATTGCCAATACTTAAAATTTCGTTTATGTCAGAAGGAAAGACTGGCAAATTCCATAAAGCCTTGACCTTATTACACTGACCAGTCATGCGATATTTTTTTATGTAAAGTAAGCATGGTTTACACTTTCGTTTCACGTAACTCACAGAACTGAATTGTAAGCCTCTGTATTCCATACAGCTTCTCGATTCATAGCGGACCCAGTGGCCATTCAAACGTTTAGTTTATAATTCTTCAATCATCATAGCACGTAAATGTTATTAAATATTAAAACTAAATCATAGTTTGTTCATGATTTCAGGTTGATTAAAAATGCAACCAAAACTCTGTGAGGGGAATGCCACGGCTGTCAGTGTTTCGACTCTAACTTACGCTAGGTCGATCATGTTACTACAGAACACACTATATGTTTTCTTTTTCTTTGGTGATCATGTGCAATGGTATGACATTGCTATATATTGAATACATTTTGGGGGATTACAATTCAAAATAATTGAGAAAACAAAAAAAATCGTGTCGTTCCTTACAAAGAAACCAAACCAGCATATTCAATCATCAATAGAGGAACTTCCATTTCTTGTGGATTGACGTTTGTTTTTCATGGCTGTCATCAAATCTATTGCTATGGGAATAACTAAAACTTTTTAAAAAATCCTCAGTTTTATGGTTATTTATGAAAAATCAAACAAATTTCAGAACTTGCTTGGTTTGGATTCACTGTAACTTCACAACCATTTTTTTTTTCTTTGATTCTTATTTCTCTTCATTTCCAAATTCATTTATGTCACATATTTACCTTACAATCTAAACTTTTATTTTCTTTCAAAATTTTAGTTTTCATGTTTGTAATTTCAGTGGCAAGTACGAACAATCGTATATGTCGTAAGTTACCGTGGAAGCTATAGTTTTGTGTGTGTGTGTGTGTGTGTGTGTGTGTGTGTGTGTGTGTGTGTGTGTGTAACTTACAATCAACTTCTTTGGGGAATGTTTTTAAGCAGTGTTTAATATTGGAAATCGTGATTAATATATAATATATTTTTATACAAAATACAAAAATATATAAAAGACCATTCTAATCAAGACATTTTTTTTTTCAATTTTTGTGATTAAAAAAAAAAATATTTCAAACTTGTTTTCGTTTTATTTGCAGGATCCACATAGGCAGCCAAATGAAGTAAAAATCCAAAGTATGGGATGATATTTTTTATATGGCGTGCGAATTTTATTGATCCATTTTTTACAACACACACACACACACACACACACACACACACACACACACACACACACACACACACTCACAGAGTTGACGACATGATACCTGTGACACTTCCCAACGCCAGTTTTCGGCTTCTTTTCTTTCTTATTCAGTAACTGATAGTTAAACTAATCTTGATGATCAGATTATTTCTGCAATGAAGAATTTTCTATTTCCTTTGATTTGCTATTATACATATCGTTTTATTTCATTTCCCTAGTGACCGAGTTCAAAATTGTGAATGTTGAGTATATCTGAAATTGTGGACAATGGGATGCCTCATCCGGATATTGAACTGAAAAGTTGCGAATAAACTCATTTGAATGAAATCTTACGGTGTGCTGTGTTGTTGTAAGACTAATATGATTAAATGAAGGAAAAAAAATTCAGACTCAGATGGTTAAAAAAATGCTGAAAATAATGTACACAAAAGCACATAATAATACCCCACAACTGTGAATCCAAACACAAGTCCCCACAATGCCACCAAAAAGAATGTGCACAAAAGCACATAATACCCCCACAACTCTGAATCCAAACACACAAGTCCCCCAATGCCACTGAAAAGAATGTGCACAAAAAACATGTAATAATACTCATAACGGTGAATCCAACACACAAGTCTCCACAACGCCACTGAAAAGAATGTACACAAAACCACAGAATACTACTCAACATCTGTAAATCCAAACACAAGTCCCCACAATGCCACTAAAAAGAATGTGCACAAAAGCACATAATAATACTCCACATATGTGTGAATCTAAACACAAGTTCCCACAATGCTGCTGAAAAGAATGTGCACAAAAGCACATAATGATACTCCTAACAGTGAATCCAAACACACGTCCCCCTTATGCCACCTAAAAGAATGTGCACAAAAGCACTTAATAATACTCCTAACAGTGAATCCATACACAAGTCCCCACAATGCCACCTAAAAGAATGTACACAAAACACATAATTATACTCCACATCAGTGAATCCAAACACAATTCCCCACAATGCTGCTGAAAAGAATGTGCACAAAAGCACATAATAGCCCACAACTGTGAATCCATACTGCCACTTAAAAGAATGTGCACAAAAGCACATAATGATACTCATACCAGTGAATCTATACACAAGCCCCCCCCCCCCCCCCCCTCCTTATGCCACTGAAAAGAATGTACACAAAAGCACATACTACTACTCCACATCTGTGAAACCAAACACAAGTCCCCACAATGCCGCTGAAAAGAATGTGCACTCATGGTGACCTCCGTTTCGATCTCTCCTCTCCGTATCCACGACCGTAGTTGTTAGTGTCATTGCCGCTGGTGTTGGCAGTTCCACAGGACACTGTCATTGGACGGACATGGTGGCTCCCTTGCAAAAGACCTCACTCTCTCAACTATGGCTCTGCTACTGAGCTATTACTGTCATCAGTAGGGGGGGTTAGTAGGTGGTGTCCTGCGTATGTGAGATCAGAACAGGCGCCACTGATTCCACTGAAGTGACATGGCAGTAGTGCAGGGCCTTCTCCAGTGGGTCGCCTCCTGACAGCTTGAAATTTGGCTCCGCCTGTGAACTGTTGACACGGTGGTGTGGCACGGCGTACTGTGGTGCAGATGAGTGTGTTGGAAGTCAAGATGAGCGGCGTGTGAGCAACGCCACTGGACAAGCGCAGAATGCGAGCAAAAAAATCAATCAATCAATCAATCAATCAAAATAATAAATAAAACTATAGCCTCTAAATATTGAATCTTGTCAGTCAAACCCTACAAATACTTTAAGAACTTTGTCATGCACAGTGATCCAACCAATCTGTTTCTCAAAATTCTAGAAACACGACCTGATTATTTCTGTAAAAAAAAAATGGCTCTTTTTGTTCCCTTTTCTTTTTCTCCATTTGCTTATCTCTGGAAAAGACTGTTTTGTGCCCTTTTCTTTTTCTTAATTTGATTTGTCACAGTCCACTTCATTTTCTGCCAGTCTTTTCCTTGCAGAAAGGGCCCATTGTCAATCATCTTCTGGCACTCTTTTTTTCCAGGCAGTATGCAGTCACGAATTTGTCTCTGGAAGTACACTCGAATGGCTGATGTCTGTGCTGGAGAGAGAAAGTCCTTTATGCCCTGACCCCCTTTTCTTGACAGTTTTCTTCACACTGCAGACTGGGCAGAAGTTCACTCTGTGCCATGGGTTCATCATCCTGTGCCATGGGTTCATCATCCTGTGCCATGGGTTCATCATCCTGTGCCATGGGTTCATCATCCTGTGCCATCAGTTCATCATCCTGTGCCATGGGGTCATCATCCTGTGCCATGGGGTCATCATCCTGTGCCATGGGTTCATTATCCTGTGCCATGGGCTGTCCTGCTTCTGGCCTCGCTGCGCGGTACGTCAAGCTTCCTGCTGAGGAAGTATGAGCTTCATCAGCCACCTTGCCTTGACCTTCATTCTCACAATCATTGTCCGATCTGTCCTCAATGCGCATCTCTGAATCCTGGAATGACAAACAGTCGTCTAAGTGAATCTCACTCAGCGATTTTCCCTGGAATTGTTTTTTTTTTCTGTCCTTCTTCTGCTGCAAGCAGAAGGCGACTGACTTTTGTTAACTGTTAGGTGTACTGAGGAAGTCTGCAATATTCTCTATGTACCGAAATATCAGGACCTAGAATAGAACACACTCGCTCCAATTCATGGTCATTCATGTTCAGTATTTGTGTGACAGTTGCAAGGTGTTTTCGCAGCTTTGTGCTGGTGATGTGTGCTGAGGTTGCTCAACTTCACTTTCGCCAACAATGTCCCGCAAACATTCATGTCCTGCGAGATGATCTTCAGAAGAAAGATATGGTCGAGCAAACACAAACGGATTGCATGGATTTATCCCTGCTCGTGGATGCAAATCCCAAAGAAGCCGAATTTCCTGGCACATCGACGCTGCTAGCAGCACAGGAACTCTGCGCCCCCCTTTCCCGCGAATGACAACACGTGCAAACCGTTCAACAAGATGTCTCTCCAAGTCTGACAATACAGCAGCAACATCATCTACTGGTATTGCATTGCACTCGGATGCCTCAAGGTCTGTGAGTAGCATTCTGCTGCTGCTTCTCCACTGCGACGGCGATTGAAACATAATGATATTTGTCAAACACGTCTTTGCCATTGCATGCCAAGTAGCAGTTGTTGGAGAAGATTTCAGATCTTCCACGCGATGCTTCCTTTCCTGTATCATGTAATGTGTCAGCTTTTCCATGCCTTCTGTCAGAGGAAGAAAGTGTTGGTCTGTTGTGTATTTGTTCGCCTCTAGAGTTGCAAGAGCACATGAAGAAATATGCTCTGTCCAGTCTGATTCACAAAGACTGAGAAACGCAGATGCAGTTTGATTCAAAGAATCATTGCTCGACGTCAGTGCTTCACTTCTGAGAATATGTGCACACTTTTTCAAGCTGTGTCCCAGTTTTTTCTTTGCCAATGATGGGTTAGCATAAAAATTCTTTGATGAGTCATAGCCACAGAGTTTCTGAACTGCTGAGATAACAACAGAGAATTTTTCAGGGTGGGTGGCACTCCTCAGATCAGTGATGCTTGGGTCTTGTTCTCTCACTGCATGCAAGAAACGAGCCAGTTCTCGAATCTTTTGTCTCATGTGATTTCTCATATGTTCAGGTGACCATATTTGCCGTACATCCCTTCACCATACTTTATTATGAGGAAATCATTTCTGGCAGTTTTTGAAACCTTGTCCGCAGCCATGGAACTCAAGACATTTTCTTTCAAGCCTTCCCTACAGCTTACTTCTGCTGGTAGCCTGGCTGAAGATCTGTAATGACCTTTCTTCCCTTCTTATCAGACGTTCGACACCGACACGCTTTCTCATGGCGCCATAGTTCCTTGTTGTAGAAAAAGCCAAGACAAAATTCACAGGGCAGGTAATTTGAGTGGATCACAATTTTCGGATGATGACCTCCATGGGATGATGGTCGCCTTTTCCTGTTTTAAACACCTCACAGTTATGTTGATAATTTCCTTCATTTCTTAACTTTTCCGTAGAACCTTTTGGTTTTGACAAAATAGAAGCAACCTCTGTCTCATCTTTGTGTTTGGAAAAGAGATGCTTGCTCAGCTTTGTATAGCATGTTTCACAAAACTTGCAACAGTTTTTCTTATCATGTTACTCTTTTTCCGTTCTTTTTGCTTGCAGTGTGAACTGTAACCAGTGAATCAGTTACCACAGAAGTACTCGAGTGGGAGGAAATGTCTGATGTGCTGACAGCTGCACTTGTGGGCAAAATTGTGTCTGGTGTGGCAAGAACAGCACTTGTGTGGGAAGAGCTGCCTGGTACGCTGACAGCTGCACTCGTGCAGGAAGAGCTGCTTGGTACGCTGACAGCTGCACTCGTGCAGGAAGAGCTGCTTGGTACGCTGACAGCTGCACTTGTGTTGGAAGAGCTGCTTGGTACGCTGACAGCTGCACTCGTGCAGGAAGAGCTGCTTGGTACGCTGACAGCTGCACTTGTGTGGGAAGAGCTGCCTGGTACGCTGACAGCTGCACTCGTGCAGGAAGAGCTGCTTGGTACGCTGACAGCTCCACTCGTGCAGGAAGAGCTGCCTGGTACGCTGACAGCTGCACTCGTGCGGGAAAAGCTGCCTGGTACGCTGACAGCTGCACTTGTTGATACCAACGGTGAGACAAAAGTCCTGCTCTCTGAAGGTCCCGATTCCAGGCGTCATCTAAAAAAAAACAACAAACAAACAAACCCATAATGCTGCAACATTATAATCATAGATTCTCCTTGTAAGTGTGACAATCATGATATGACTAATAAGAAAAATGAAGAAAACAAAGGGTCAAACGTCTTATGCCGATGGTCACATCTTAATCTGCTGTTCAGATTCATAGTGCCACTGCCAATTAACATGTTTTCAAGTGAGGACATTTGATCCAAACAAAGTGTGACCTTAGTCGATAAATATGTCACAAAGGCAAATCGGAAAGCTCTGTCTCGCATGAATTGGAGTTTCCCTTGAAGATAAAGTCCAATGGGAGTTCTAGCATGACATGTTGTCATGTAAGAATTCAAAATATACCCAGATATAACAGAACTCGGGGTCAATGCAGAATTCACTCCGGGGAATCTCCAACTCATCGGGATCAAAATCAGTTAGTTTATTTCTGGCAAAATATATAATTTACTGTATTAAATATTGAGGTATAAGTTTCTTTTTTTCTGCGCTCTGCCTGTACCAAGGAGGGACTGAGTATGTGACTGTTTTCTATTTCCCACCATTCAGGTAGCCACATTCCGTCTTCGGTGAGTGTGAATGTTTGGTACATATGTATCTGTAGCCCTATGAGAGTGGTGCTTTTCTAAAGAATTTTGCCATGGACAACTTTTTTGGTTGCCGTGGGGTTCTTTTACGTGCACTAAATGCATGCTGCACATAGGACCACGGTTTTTTCCTCACATCCGAAAGACTAGCACCCAGACCACCGTCAATGCTCGAGGGGGTTGGGAGAAAAGATCCCGGCTCAGACGGAACTTGAACCCGGGACCTCTCACTTTCTAGTCGGGTGCACTACCACTAGATCACCAAACCCTCTGAGGCATAAGTAAAGACTAAGGGAAAAGAAAATAATGCTGGTTTCTGCAATAAAAGAAAAGAGTATGGTTGATCTAAACACCATATTGTACTTCTATCAGACAATACAGAATTGTCCCAAATGTTACCGGACTGTGCGACTGGTACTGAATTCTGCTAAATGGTGATGAATACACCAAATAGTTGGCAAGATGCATCCACGCTATAATAGTACCGGTAATTCTGTGACCAACACCTTAACGCAATTCGTGCTTATTTAAGTGTTCCGATTTAAACTAGTCATAGCGTGTCCAGCGTACATCCTCACTAATACTGGTCGGCTGGGCTTAAAACAACATGATTTGATTTAAACTGATCTCCTCACTATTACTGGCCATATATGTCCAGGATAATTCCCCACTAGATATGGTCAACTGGTCATCTCTGTATAAGTGCTCCGGACACTTTTCAATGATACTCTCATGCTGTGCCCAAGAGGCATCCAAAATATAGTAGCCATAGCTATATAGCTGTGCTCAGAGTATATCTCGTCTAATCATGGTCAACTGGTCATCACTGTATAACAATGTCCAGGGTGCATCCTCACTAATACTGGTTTATACTGTCATAGCTTACATAAAGCTCATTGAAATAAGTCACAGAGTGCCCACGGAACATCCCTACTACATTGGTCACATTGTGCCCAGGGTACCTCTTCACTAATATTGCAATACCGGTCATAGATACATAACTGTGCGCAACGTCCAACCACACTTATATCTTCAATTGGTCATAGTTAGTATGTTATGCAACTGTGCTCACCATATCCTCCTGACACAATTTTAAACATTTAAATTTCCTGAAAATGTATCTCCATTAAAGTTGGTTACGCTTGTCATCCAATGCATGTTGTATATAACGTGCCCATGGTTCATCCTCACCAATTCTGGTCATATTGTGCTCAGGATACATGACAACTCATTCTGGTCTTAGCTATATATAACTATGATCCACGAAATTTCCCACTAATAGCGGTCATTGCTGTACAGCTGCGCCGAGCGTACATACCAAATAACACTAAACTATCGACTGTAATGATATTCAGAAAGCATGGCGGAACATACAAGCAGCAAGCAAAAGAAAGACACGTGTCTGTCGTGAATTACACAAACACCTGATATGATTTACCATGCAACGACGAAATAATTAGCCTTATTTTAATAATATGTAATAAAGGATGAAAGACAAATGTGAGGGATAAAAAGTGGAGCTTATTACAAGATTCAACAACCAGTAAGTCAGGCTGGAAACTTGGGGGAATTGAAAATTGTCATAGGACTATTTTTAATCACGCTTTCTCCTTGGCGGAATCGACTTGGCGAGGATACTTCAATTGCAGTTTTAATGGAAGAAACTCCAAATGGACTTTCTACAATACTGGTGTTTTACCCGAGACATATACCCCAAAGAACAATTTTTTTCACACATAATGTATTGAAGGAAAAGGATAAACGAAAAGATGTGGGGAGGGGGGCGAAGAACATCAAGGACTGTCACCATTTACTCTATACTCTTTTGCCCATAACCCTTCCTGGGGTATAGGCCATCAACGAGAGACCTCCAGCATCCCCTGTCCTGGGCTTGAACCTCTAGCTGGGTCCAGGACAGTTTTCTCTATCCCACTGCCAAGTATTGAGCTGAGTGGAGGTTGGTGGAGGTTTGCACACACTTTAAGTGCTTTGACAATCTTGACAAACATTTCGTCCACTATCGAAAGTGTAAGGAGTACGACCTTTGACAGGGGGGGGAGGGGGGCGAAGAGGGGAGGAAAATGAGAGATCTGCCTGTGGACTGACATGCGATGCATCTTCTTCTGCATTCTAAATAAAGGGTGGAATACATTTATGTCTGGGTTCCAGATTTCAGGAAACCTTGCTGGATTTTGCGGACACATTCTGATTTTGGATAAGCTCGAAGGAGAAAAGGATATGGAAAATTTTCTTGTGAAGACAGGAACGCCAATAAGAGAGAAAAATGGCAGATGATAGAAAGAAAAAAAGAAAAGACAGAGTCGGAGAAAATCATAGATAAAAGGAAGTTACGAACATACAACTTCCAGAAGATGGGAAATCTGTCTGTTTATAGTCCACCTCTGTTAACCCCACAAGAATGGAATGTATCTATAGTTTGCTCTTTATCCATCTAGTAAAGAAATCCTGTGTTTGTTTGTTTGTTGTTTGTTTTGTCTTGTTTTTTGTTTTTTACACCATGCAAGGAAAGCAACATATTGAAGATGACAGCTGAGGTAGGTACAAAGCGGAATCGTCAGTATCCTCCTCTTCACTGGAAATGGGAATAAACTCATGCCCTGAGCTGTAGGCACCCTCTGATGAGTCTGTGAAAAGAAAGCGATTTTTTTTTCCCAGTTTAAGAGGAAACTGACGATCACCTATACAGCTGTCATCTTCAGTATTGATATGCATGGTGTAAAAAACAAAAACTACATAAAAATTTCATGTGAGACCTACATTTCACTGAAATCACTCACTACTGACAAAGTGCAAAGCAACATTCACTGTGTTGATCTTATTTGGCAAGTAATGTTTATTTTTCTGCAGAATCATCTAGCTGTTTAACACACTGCCAATTTCAATAATTGAAGTGGTGTCTGAAATAACTTCCCTTGATGTCCTAAACATCAACAATAAATCTGTAAAACAAAATAAGGAACAAAAAATAATATTAATCTGTGTTCAAGATCTGCTATGCAAACAATATACGATAGTGTTTTATTTGCAAAACTTTACATATCATGCCAGCTTTATGATTCTGCTTGAACAAAACAAATAAATTGAACAAAAACAGACAAAAAAAAAAAATGACAATATACCTTTGTTGTCACTACAAGAAATTCAACTTTACATTCACACAGGAAATTAAACCGCATACTCCCCGAGGATGACTCATGTGCCTGCTTTAACTGCGGGATTATAAACAGTCACACACAAAACTCCATTCCCTTTGATAAGCAGGCAGGGATGTTTTTCTTGCTTGTCTAGATAGGGAGTGTCCGCAGGGGTTACAGTCTGTTTTTGCAGAAGAAAAAAACAGTATAAATACCTCAGAATCTGTAGCTGATTTTGGATACCGGAGACGGATTTCTGTCAAAAAAAAAACAAAAGAAAAGTTATGAACATAACTGAAAACCAATACTTTTGTCAAGTTTTCTAGTGAAGAAATTTCACTTATTGGACATTTTAACAAATACTTTTCTGATCAAGGTTTATTAAATGTTACGACCTGGTATGGAAAATCATGAAAATGACAAACGTGTTGACAGACAGACAAAATTCTTTCGTTCCGAATGTAAGTACAAAAAAAAAAAAAAAAGAAAAAAAAAAAAAAAAACAGAAAAGAAAGTCTTGCTGAAATGTGTGCAAGGCGAAGGGGTATCAGTATCTCCCTACATCCCCTCCCCCCTCCCAATCATCATTTCGTCCCTACCCTCACCACCGCCCTTGCTGCTACTATCCACCTTTTGCCCCCTTCCCCTTTCCCACCTCCCAGAGCAAACAAGATACCGTAAACACCAGCTGACTGCACTTTCTTTGCAGAACTGTCGAAGTCGTCTGGATCTTCGTGAAAATCAGCGTTCAAAATACTGGCCCCCCAAACATAATAATAAGCTTTGCCGATATCAGATCTAATCTATTGCAGTATTCTTTGCTTAAACATAACAGTAAACTAGCAGAAAAAGCAATGTCGCTTTAATCCACACACAAAAATAATCAAGTATCTGGAAGGAATTAACCTATTGTTATGAAGGTGTGATGTCCTCTACGTGTTTAAAATTGCATTAGAATTAAGCTATTCTGAATAAGCTCACCCTTGTGATTGTTCCGCCATCTTTTGTTGTGATCACGTGTCGCGTTCATGGTCGACATGCGCAGTGATACTGCTGTGACGTCATCTCATTAACGCGCCGCGGCAAAACTGGAAGCTGGGCCGTTGTGTGCGTGGAGTGTGTTTGCGTGCTCATACGCATTACAGCGTTTTTGTGGGGATATATTAAAAAACACGTTTAACTATATCAGAGTAGCATTAGGATGCAGGTTATGGGGTTTGCGTTGTGGGGTCATAGGAAAAATTCCCCACAAATTTGGGTACCCAACAGCCCCGGTGAAGGAACACACACACACACTACCCCCCACAACGTCAGGAAGGTGAACACACACACACACACACACACACACACACACACACACACACACACAGAGAGAGAGAGAGAGAGAGAGAGAGAGAGAGAGAGAGAGAGAGAGAGATTCTCACACACACACACACACACACACACACACACACACACACACACACACACAAACACACATCCTTCGGGCGCACGTGTTCGTGTGTGTGTGTGTGTGTGTGTGTGTGTGTGTGTGTGTATGCAAAATTACTATAAACATAGCTGCTGCTTGTACCACACCACAAGGTTGGTGCTGGCGATAAAAGGACTAACTGATTAAAACAGACCTGTCAAATACGACTTGAACATAACACTCCGCACTCGCCGTTAGCTCGTAAAGTCTTTCATTTAGACCAAATTGTTCCCTCCATGGGGCGTCTTTAGGGTCAACAAAAGAGAGGCGAGCACTACATCACACAATCAAAAAGCACAATAAACTTCTTCCAAATGAAAAAAAAAAGTTTCAGTTACAAATACATCGGACTACATATATCTGGGTATAGATGCATTTCTTTTAATGGCACGATCCAATCATTCTGCATATTATTATCATCTTCAAATCGAAATGCTATTAACACCTTAAACAGGAAGTCCCAATTCATCGAATTTTAAGTCTTTTTGAAGGAAGGTGCCATAGTTGAATTAGGCATGAGAATGACCAATATCAAGACCCCCAACAACCATACAAGAGTTTGATGTATACACACATAAGCACACCCACAATTTGTTCCAGTTCTACAGATTATATGTTGCTTTACATGCGCATGGTTGACAACTTCAAAAAAGAAGAGTAAAGTGTAATGAAAGCATGACGACAGACTAGTGTACCTTGAAGTTTTCTACAGCCTTCTTCTCACTATTTACAAATTACCTTTAAACACATTGAAAAAAGAAACGGTTAGCCTGTTTCATATACTCCAACACATTCAGTTTCTCATAATTATGTTTTTATAGTACACACCTCTTGACCGCAGACCACACAGAGAATCATGATAGGCCTAAATACGATGCCAAATTCTACACCTTCTGGGGGAAAAACGTAGGGTGTTGGTATCTGTCCTGTTCCACATGATGGGAACAGAGGCACATCATTGCCGGTTCTGGAGGTATTACTGAGAATAACCATCAGGTTGAAGAGATCTATTTTCGAAGAGAATGCGTTAAGTTGAACTAAAACATCATCGTCAGTACGATGATGATGTGATACTATACCTTCACCTTGACCTTGAAATGTAACTGCCTCCTGGTAGTCAAACTTTGTTCAGCAAGGTGAAAGTGTCTTGATGTGGCCTACTTCTGTTCACTTTTCCCTGTCCTCCCTCAGTAATCCCTGTGGATTTCGTTGTGTGTTTTTTTTTTTTTTTTTTTTTTTTTTTTTTTTTCGGGATAGTGTTCTGTGCGGGAGTTACGAAAGATAAAGGGTATGCGGATGAGTACCAATGGGGGGCTGACTATCATTCCATACAACTTCCCCCCCCACCCCCCCCCCCCCCCCCCCCCCCCCCCCCCCCCCCTTCATTTAACGAGTTACTCTTGTTACATGCTTAAAGCGATGACTTCCTCAGTACAAGGTAAGTGCAGTAGCCCAGCTTGTAAGAGTTCGTTGTAGATCCTGTGGTAGGTGTTCGGCTTGCAGAAGACAAAATACACCAGGCGGTATTGAAACGAAGAGGATCCTTTTATTTACAAACGTTGAAGAATAAAGGAACGAGAAACAGTCCACTGACCTTCAGGTTCAATAACTCGAACAGGAACTCAACCGTACATGCAGCAGAGAATATTCTACAAATGGCAGCTTCTCGTCGACTAGACTCGAACTCAGTGAAGACTCGAACACTAAGACACTAGAACTCTTCAACAAATTTCATTTCTCTTCCTCTCTCAGTCACACCGGTCTCAGTCTTTTATATGTTATCTTAAGAATATTCTCGAACATACTCAATTATTCTTTTTCTAGAATGTTCTACATATCAATAATCTTAACCAATGAAATCATGACAAGCGTATGTGAATGTATTTCGGTCAGCTTCAACAACATTCTCAAACCTTCGGCAATGCACTAGCCACTTGCGGAAACCTGGTGAACATTCTAGCATAATCTTGAAATTTCCAAGCGCAATAGCAATCGATCCAAAAACAATACTGAACAATTATACGTGAAATTTTCCACATGTTTTAAATGGATCACCAATAGCACTACACTGACGGAAATTGCAAAGATCAAAAAGCGGTAAGTAAAAGGAGGCCTGCAACGCGTCATTATTGCTATGACGTCTTTCGCAAAAGTTCCCCCTCTCTTGTCTCCCTTTGAAATTGTAACAACTCTTGAAATGTATGGAATAACACATGGTTTTTTAGGGTTCGTTGGCTCAAGAGTGTTCATCTTTCATTTAAAACGACGTTTTATGTTGACTAGAATGGAGGCATTGACATGTCTTGCTGCGCGTCGTCGATCACACGACACACAGGTACATTATCTATGGATTAATTAATCAGTGTAGCCATGTAACATGTGTGTGTATTTGTTCATTTAGTTTATTATTTATGTTACCTTTACTTCTTCTGCTAACTCAAAGACATGCGTGTACTAGATGTGCAGATATGCTTATCGTGGGTACCAGGTATGGTTTCCAAACAGAGCCAGAGTGCAGAGTAGATATGAGCATCCCAATTCTTCCTGGTACAGTGATGATGCTCACGCTGCTCTATATCAGTATTGGTGGCTATAGAACGGTCAGACTGAGTATTTCTGATCCTTCCGGTCGGCAACTGGTTGCAGATATACTGACAAAACATGTAGAAGATCGAACATGGCTTGTTGAGGAGGGTACCTTACATATTACAAGGGAATTTGGAGGTCGAAAGTACATACACACCACAGTCTGCCGTCCGTCTGATTTATACCATGCTTCAGGTGAGATATTTCATTTTACTCTTTTGACTTGGGAGAGTTTTAACGTTCCCAGTGGTCTGTAATAGTCTGCCTTCTGTCTACTTCCTATCCCGACCCCCCCCCCCCCCCTCTCTCTCTCTCTCTCTCTCTCTCTCTCTCTCTCTCTCTCTCTCTCCTCTCTCTCTCTCTCTCTCTCTGTCCGCCTGTCTGTGTCTGTCTGTGTCTGTCTCTGGCTGCCTGTATGTCTATCTGTCTGTCTGTCTGTCTGTCTCTCTCTCTCTCTGTCCTTTCTCTCTCTGTTTCTCTCTCTCTGTCTGTCTCTCTCTCTCTCTCTGTCTCCTCTCTCTCTCTCTCTCTCTCTCTCTCTCTCTCTCTCTCTCTGGTCCGCCTGTCATGTCTATCTGTCTGTTTCTCTGTCTGTCTGTCTCTCTGTCTCTGTCTCTCTCTCTCTCTCTCTCTCTCTCTCTCTCTCTATCTCGCCCTCTCCCCCCCTCTCTATCCCCCTCTCTCTGTCTCTCTCTCTCTCTCTCTCTCTCTCTCTCTCTCTCTCTCTCTCTCTCTCTCTCTCTCCTCGCTTGTCAGTTTCTGTCTCTCTGTCTGCCTGTCTGTCTCTTTCTCTGCTCTGTCTTTCTGTGTTTCTCTGTCTCTGTCCCCCTGTCTCTGTCTCTGTCCTCGTCTCTCTCTCTCTCTCTCTCTCTCTCTCTCTCTCTCTCTCTCTCTCTGTCTCTCTCTCTCTCTCTCTCTCTCTCTCTCTCTTTCTCTCTCTCTCTCGTCATGCATTGCTCGTGCTCTGACTACTACGGGACTACCGGGAAAGAACTGTTATGTGCAATTTTGTCGAAAATCTACTTGTCTGTTTTGTAGTGTGTGCGAAATGTGTGCTACTTTGCCCTTTGTTCAGCGTTGTGGTTTATGCCGTGCCCCTATAAAGGGAGTCGCTGTACGGAGAAGCTGGTGACGGAGGGACCACGTACTGTGAGGGGAATTCACCTGTT
>JADBJO010006090.1:62500-82500 GCA_016801955.1 Conus betulinus
CTGATTGCAGTTAATGAATAAAGTTGTTCCGGTACAAGCATCCCTGGATGGTAAAAAGTGTCTCCAGTGATATTTTGCAGTAGATAAATGAAACTGTCCGTTACGTTCGCTAGAAGCATCCATGGACGGTAAAATGTGACGTAAGAGATTCTGTCTGCCGGACGTGATGACGCAAATTGTTGCCCAGGCACATATAGTAGCTGGTGATTAATCGTATCTTACCTGATGGCAGGTGCTGTCGCTCTGACACAAAGTGTAGTAATCTATCTGCATGTGTGTGTGTGTGTGTGTGTGTGTGTGTGTGTGTGTGCGTGTGCGTGCTTAACAAATGGTAGATGCAATCAGGCACTTTGATTACTTGATGAGGTGTGTTTCTTCTCCAGATTTCTAGAAGGCCAGTCAGGTTTCCCAGTGGAAAGTGGAACTGCTCCATGGACACCTGGAAAGGACTGCACGGTCTCCAGCCCCACCTGGCCTGTAATCTGTTTGTACAGTGTCAGGATGACAGAGACGAAGAGGACTGTGGCTACACCAGGTGTCAAAAGGTCTGGACAGGGCTGCGTCATTGAGTAAATCATGATATAATAATAATTATTATAATAATATTGATAATAAACACACACACACACACACACACACACACACACACACACACACACACACACACACATATATATATATATATATATATATATATATATTGATTGATTATATTGGTTACATGATTGACCATGATTGACCACTTAACTGGTTAATTCAGTGATTGAGAGACTGGTTAATTGTGTTTGATTGATTGGTTGAGTAATTAAGTTACTGGTTAATTGTGTGAGTGTCTTAATTGAATGATTAAGTGATTGGTAATTGTTTGAGTGATAAACTTATTGACTGCTGGATCGATTGATTGATTTTTTTATTGATTGATTGATTAACAAAACATCCTTAAATCACTGGACACCACTCCATAAGTTGGAAGGGCTGAGGGGTTGGTACAAGACAATCAAAAAGAAAAAAAAAAGAAAATAAAGCATGGGCCTGAATGCCTTTACTGTCCAGAAAAGTGTTTTAATCCCTTCTACTGCCCACCCATAGGCTGCTTCGTTTCGGCACCCGATCCACAGTTACACCTCAGCTTGCCCCATTGCAGCCCATGCATCATCAATCCACAGATACATTTGGTGTCTGGTCGCCATGAGGCCACTCACTAAAAGAGACAGTGCACTGCTGCCGAGTCAGTTCAGTGATTTTCATTAGCGCCTGTTCTGATCCAATAGACTCGTGTCACCACCTAGTAGCCCCCCGTGCTAACATCAGTCTCTGCTGAGCCATGGAGCTAGCGTGAGTGAGGGTCTCCTCCCCCTCCAGAAAGTGCCACTACGTGTCTTAAGACAGTCTCCGGGAACTTGCCAGAACCTGCATCCAGTATGTAGGTATGCACCCACCATTAGTGTACAAAAACAAACTCGAGCAGAAGAAGATGAAAACGTTGTCTATGAGTAGCTGGTTGACTGTGAAAAGAGGGCGATGAGGACGAGGGTGGTGGGGTGGATGGGCTAGGTGGGAATGCTGGAAAGGGGATTCCGTGTGAAGGATTAATACAAATGAAAAAGCAAAGCTTGACCGTTAGTGTCGTCGTTACCGTTGTCGCTCCTGTTGACATCACAGTAATCACCGTTTACCATGTTTTTCACTAGGAAGGTTTTGAGTCTGGAGGCACGTGCTACATTCTAGGCTGGAGGGCCAACACATCTCACCTGCAGGCGAACCGCTTGTGTCAGAGAAAGGGAGGGCTGTTGGCAAGTTTCAAACCACGGGACAACATCTCAGAAATCCTCGGTGTTCTGTGGAGGACTCAAGAGAATGACGTGAAGATTGGGTTGATGCATTCTACCACATCGTTACCAATCATGTAACGACTTACTGCTTGACTGTGTGTTTGATCTTATTTGGCGAGTGTCAGTTTCTGTCAATGCAATCCAGCAGCACTTGGTCCCTACAACCCCACTTTTTCCGCCTCTTTCAGTCTCCCTCCCTTCACCCCTCTCTCTCTCTCTCTCTCTCTCTCTCTCTCTCTCTCTCTCTCTCTCTCTCTCTCTCTCTCTCTCACACACACACACACACACACACACACACACACACACACACACACACACACACACTGTCGCACATTCCTATTCCTTCATTCGTTATTAGTTTTTTGTTGTTTTTTTTTCTTGGTGTTGGAGCCTGTGCAGTTCACTTTAGTTACCCAGCACTTTAATCAATCAGATCACACTCTGGACAACGTGCAATGCATGGCCATTGAAAAAAATCAGTCCGACAGTTATGCTGTGAGAATTGCAAAACACTAAACTACAAACACTTGCCCCTCTGGACTGAATTCCATGATTCAGGACATAAAACCTCCAGGTGAAAATGATTTCACAGGGTGTCCTTCTGCCTGTCAGTCTGCCTACTTGACTGACGCGCCTGATCCAACGTGTGCATTCTTACATTTGTGTGGACACGCGTGTGTGTGTGTGCTCGTCTTTTTCTCTACCTAACTTTGGTCTTTTTCTCTACCTAACCTTCCTATTCAAATGCAGCAGTATATTTATTTGTATTTTCATAAAAGTGAATTTGTGTGCGCACACACGTGCCCATATTGTTAGTGTCACTTCTGTGTGTGTGTGTGTGTGTGTGTGTGTGCATGTGTGTGCGTGTGTGTGTGTGTGTGTGTGTGCGTGCGTGTGCGTGTGTGTGTGTGTGTGTGTGTGTGTGTGTGTGTGGGTTGTGCCATTCCAAAGATTAAGTTTAAAGACCACCCAAAGAGAGCCTCAAACCGTTGGTGGAACTGCTCATGTCAGTTAGCCGTAAAGACGAAAACAGAGGCATCTCAAAACTGGATGAATAGTCGTCATTTGCAACCATCCCAAGTAACACACGAACTCCACAGTAAATACAAAATTGCTAATAACTACATTAACATAGCAGTAGCTCTTGCCAAATAACAGTATTATGGTAATTTGATCCGGACTTGTTCGAAACATCTACACGACGTTTCTAAATTATGGAAATTTTTTTTTTTTAAATCAAGGGTACATTCTGTCTCCCTCAGCCTGCTCTGCATGTTAATGGTAAAAATATATAGAACTAACAAAGAACAGGCTGAATTACTAGCAGAATCTTTCGCTTCAATGAGTCAGACTGAGTGTTTATCTCAGTCTGAACAAACTCGTAGAAAGGTGTTTGAGGATAAATACCAAAACATTGAGCAGCTTAACATAGAAAGCAACACTTTATATATAAACAAATTTAACAATACATGAACTCTGTTTCGCACTTAAGCGTATAAAGCAGGTAAGGGATCCACTGGTTGAGATCCTATTTCCTATAACATGATTAAGCATTTTCCTGAGAGTCTGTTATCAAAGTTGTTGGAGTTCTTTCAGATTTGTTGGAATGCTGGAATGCTCCCTACAGATTGGAAAAAAAAGCTACTGTCATCCCAATCCTTAAACAAGAAAAGTCTAAAACTCTTCCCTCTAGTTCCCACCTATTTCTTTAACACCTCATACTGGGAAACCTTTTTGAAAGAATCATGAAAAACAGAACAGAACATTTCCTTGAAAACAAATGGAGTCTTGCCTTTATTCCAGATTGGTTTTAGAAAAGGTAGAAGAGTCGCAGACCACATTGTCAACTTATCCTCAAACGTGAAAAAGCTCTAGCCAAGCGTCATATTGCAACGGTTTTTTTTTTTGTTTGTTTGTATTGTTGTTGTTGTTGTTTTTTTTTTTTATGTTCATAGAGCCTACGATTCAGTATGACATTTAAATTGTTGTTCAAAGCACATGAAGTAGGAATACGAGGTCGTTTTTTTTTTTTCCAATTTCTAAAAGCTTTCTTATCGGACAGAACTATCCAAGTCAATGTACATGGAGCTTTATCAACTTCTAGGACTACGCTAATGCTTTACAATATTAAACAGGTTAATACAAAAGTGCCACAGTAGCTCTGTATGCAGATGATATGGTTTTGTGGGGAAATGTAAACTGCGATTTTTCCAAACAACAAACCAAAAGAAAGAAAATCATTGAACAGTATCGGGAAATAGTTGACAATACTTTTCGTTACATGAAATCAAATAGGTTCGGTTTATCTGCTCACAAAATGTTTTTGTGTTGTCTTTACAAAGAAAACAACTGCGTTTGAAGGCAGAGAAGCTGTCTCTATAAGGGTTGATGATGATACCCAAGCAAACAAGTTTCTCGTTGTAATCTTCCACTGTAAACTTTTTTTGAGTGGAGTAAACGTATTAATTACCTTGTAGAAAGTGCTAGGAAAAAACAAAGTGGTTTATTACGTGTTCTTTATGCTATACCTCTGATCATCTGGGGATCTAATCTCGTCTATGTTGCCTCAGGGCTAGTTTGTTCAATTCTGTTGTGTGGCAAAGAAGTTTATTTGTTTGCTTTTAAACAACTGCAAAGACAGATTAACGCAAGCTAACCAGTATTGACTCGAAATTGGAAATGAAATGAGGCAGGGAACAGTAAACAATAAACAGTAAACAAGTGGGGTAGTTTTTGCTCCCATAAGGAAACCTAACACAGAGTAACTTTTATTCAAGACTGGCACAGCCTTTTAAACTTGAATAAAGTCAGACAAATACAAAGACGAACAATCTAATAGTGGGGGAAAACAAGCGCAGACCAACAACTAAATTGTCTTCATAGTAATGATTTGGCAAAACTTTGAACTTAAGGGGGGGGGGGGGGGGGGGGGGGGGGGGCAGGAGGTTGACGATGTAAAAACTGGGAACATGAAATTAAAAAAATATATATTGCAGATATGAAAACTCTTCTGGTTGCATAAGGGAACCATCGCAATCCCTTTTAAAGGCACATATATTTGTATTGCCTGCTCCGAGGCCTTTCGTCCGCTGGGTCGGAACTCATCAGGGAGACACGGCTGGCTGTATCTGCGCTCCTGGCGTCAAATAGAGACACACCACAGTCCATAATACCGCGGCGTTCTCAACACCGCGGTATTATGGACTGTGGTGTGTCTCTTTTTGATTAAATCGAGGTTTTTTTGTATTTGTTTCTGTCTGTCTTTTTGTGTTTGTCTTTTGATCTCCCTTGCATCCTTGGGTGGATCCTCAAGCGTAGGCTCAAAGATTGCCCCCTACATTTTATACTATTTGCATAATATCTATAGTTTTTCAGCAACTTTTTTTCTCCCCCCACACTTTCGTTTGGTTTCCTTTACTACTCTTCACTGGCTGCTTCGGGGTGTGCTATTGGATTCTTTTTTGCACCCTGGTGGTGAGAGCACCGCGGTATTATGGACTGTGGTGTTCTCTCTATTTGACGCCAGAGCGCGCAGATACAGCCAGCCGTGTCTCCCTGATGAGTTCCGACCCAGCGGACGAAAGGCTTCGGAGCAGGCAATACAAATATATCTGCCTTTAAAAGGGATTGCGATGGATGGTTCCCTTATGCAGCCAGTGATGAGTTTTCATATCTGCAATATATTTTTTTTTTATTTCATGTCCCAGTTTTTTTTCACATCTTCAACCCCCTGCCCCCCCCCCCCCCCCCCCCCCCCCCCCCCCTCCTTAAGTTCAAAGTTTTGCCAAATCATTACTATGAAGACAATTTAGTTGTTGGTCTGTGCTTGTTTTCCCCCCACTATTAGATTCCGATGGGCTTCAATTGATTTGACGTACAAGGAGGCTGGTGTGTTACCCTTAAATGAACATAGGCACAGTTGCGCCTTTAATTTTACAGTGAGGGCTAGAACCATCCAGATTCAGTCATGACTGAACTGGATGGCAGTATGTATATTTCAAGAGAGATCCGTAACAAATCGGTGTACATGTCCCTAGGTGATTATGTTTCCCCATTGTTTCAGAACTGCAACCTGTCTCTTGATGGTATTGCCCAGGTTCCATGTTGTTCATACCCTTCGTGGTTGTCAGAGCAGGCTGAAATCGTCAACACTTTCGGAGATCTTAAAAAAAAAAAAATAGAAAAATGATTAGGAAAAAAAATAGAAATACGATTCCTGTCTACAGATATTGACGGATGGTTCTGTTTTAGATTCTTCCGATGTTAGGGCTTCCTTTGTAATACCAGAGCTTAGCATTAGAAAGAAATTCCATACTACGAAAGGATGTTGTATATTTACAGCAGAGTTATTGACATTTTGAAAGCACTAGATTTTATACTTGACATGCCTGTTATACATAGACAACTGCTTATATTATCAGACTCAAAATCAGCGCGTACAATTCTACATTGTCAATCAAAATCTAGTCGTTTAGACTTGGTATGTGAGATCTTTTCCTCATTCATCAGTTAATAAACTGGGGTATCGATGTAACTTTGTTATGGGCTCCAGGGCAATCCAGTTTTACGTGGCAATGACTTAGCCGATTTTTTTTTTTTTTTTTTTTTTTTTTTTTGCAAAGGAAGCTGATGTTTTCAATTGTGATGTCCTTCTTTCCTCATCTGAAGCTGTTCACATTCTCACAAGTTCAATCTGGAATATAAGACAGAAACAATACCTTGAAGGTTCAGCTCGGAAGCACATATGGGATATGACTAAACCAACAAGAAAACGTTGTAATCCCCTAGGGCCAATCCCAAATCGTAACCTTGTACACAGAGGCTGCGGCTTAATGGTTGGGTTAGACAGGTATTTAAAACCGTTTAGCGTCGCGGACTCCGGCTGGGAGGTCGTGGGTTCGAATCCCATCAGAAGTCATGTGGGTTTTTCTGCCCCGACCGGCTCCTACCCAGAGTTGAGTTTGCTGCGGGCTCAGTTGGGAAGACTGGGGACCACACAGTCGAGTTTCATCCACTTAATGGATGCGTTTCTGAGAGTGTTGCTCAAATTTCCTGACCAACACTGCAGGTGCCTGTATCTCTCGGGCCTGGTTGACGCCGGGATATATTATGAAAGGAAGCGTAGAGTATAGCCCTGTCATGTAGTCTCAGACCGAAATGGAAATCCGTAGCATCATCTTAATCATCCTCATTCTCATCGATCAGCATTAAAAAAAATGTCTCAAATTCTGTGGCCCTTCATGCCCTGCTCTCATGGTGACCTCAGTTTCGATGCCCTCTCCAGGTCTGTGGCCTTGGTTTGGTTCCGTCGGGGTCACCGGTATCGGCGAGTCCATGGGGGCTGTCGTTGGACGGACGTGGTGGCGCCCTCCGGAGGGAGAGCTCACTCGCGCCGGCTCCGCGACTAAGCAATTATTGTCGTCAGTAGGGGGCTTAGTAGGTGGTGTCCTGCGTATGTTAGATCAGAACAGGCGCCACTGAACACCACTGAAGAGACTCGGCAGCAGTGCAGTGTCTCCTCCGGTGGGTTGCACTGCCTCTGAGGTGGCGCAGAGGTCGGGACAAAAAAAAAAAAAAAAAAAAAAAAAAGTTTCAACAAATTCTTGGAAACATTAATGAGGTCATTTTGTACATAAATCAGACTTAACTCCCACCCCGTAACAGGATGACCCGCTGGGAGTGAGTCTGTACCATATCAATATTAACTCCCGGGAGTTAATCCAGGTGTGTTAAAGTTAAACTCCCTGCCCACTAAGGGGGGGGGGGGGGGGGGGAGTTTTTCACAGTTTAGAATAACTCCCCTGGGAGTTAATGTGTACACGTGTTTTCTGACTCCCAGGGAGTTACTTTGTAACAGGGGGGTGTCAATCTGATCATGACTAAGATGACTCCCCACCCACCCATTCCCAGATGTCTTTCTGTGTAAGAGAATGCAGAAGGGGATTTAATGTCCATGATCATCATCATCATAGGGAAAGGAAATGTCCGTGTACGAATTCATGTGCTCATCTATGCATGTCCTCCTTAACATTTTACTATGCCTTTTGGTATATTATCTGTATATAAAGTCTGTTTATACATGAATTAATGGTTTGATGCTTTGGTAGGAATACTGTACCTTCAGTCTTTGGGCTCTCTCTCTCTCTCTCTCTCTCTCTCTCTCTCTCTCTCTCTCTCTCTCTCTCTCTCATGGAATCTATGCGACTATCAGTCACCCATAAGTGTAGGCCATTACACTCAAATGGTGTTGAAATGGAAAATTTTCAATTTTTCATTGTGTTATGCCGCCAAATTAGGGAGGGAGGGGGGGGAGGGAGGAGGTGAGAGGATAAGGAAGGTGGGGGAGAGAATGACGAGTAGTCGCGACGTGACCTAAAATTGTTTGTATTGACTCGCTACATCTGGGAGAGAAAGAAGGCGAAAAAGGGTTAGCGTAGATTAGACATCTGTGTGTGAGACACAGGGGATAGGGGGATAGAGAAAGGGGGGGGGGGGGGGGGCTGTTTTTGTACAATTTGCACAAGAGGGTAGCTGCTTTGGACCCAACTGATGAAGTTGTCAAGTGATTCGTCACAGGTGAGGGGGTGTGCGTGTGCCAAACTATAAACGAAAGTCGGCCAGCCAATCAGAAACACGCACACACATTTTTCAAAAAAACATTCAGGACATGTGACTAAATCACAGAAACCAATTATGTCGAAGGAAACAATTCTACCTGACAAGTCTTGATCTGGCAAGTTAATGTTTGAACACACACACACACACACACACACACACACACATTTCGAAAATGTATACATATAAGATGCACGGGTGGTAGCGAGGTGGGGAGTGGGTGGTGGGTGGGAGTCGTTTCTGGTGGTATGTCGGAATAACTCCCCTGGAGTCAAACTGAAACACAGAGGGAGTTAGGGTTTTTTTTTTATTTGTTTGTTTTGTTGTTTTTTTCTGGTTTAACTCCCAGGGAGTTCAAACTTACAAATGAACAGTTTAATTCCCTAGAGTTAAACCATTCGGGGAGTTAAAACTTTTCGTTACACAGGCACTGCTTGTGCATGTGGTCAGACTCTCGATATCCCACATTTTTTTTATTTTGCCTGTACTAGTCCAAGAACTCACTTTTGGCCTCTTCATGTTAAGATGAAGCCCTTTAACTTTCACTGACTATGTCTAATGTTTTCAATTTCACTTATGAGAATGGTTGGAGTCTGGCACTGTTGGCTGTTTATCTTACTAAATCTCATCCATTGTAAGATATTTTTAACTCCTCCACCGCCCCACCCCCTTCTCACTGCTTCCCTCCCCCTAACAAGTTTTTGTTTTGTTTTGTTTTTCCAATTCGCGAATTTTTGAAATGTTAAAATCTTATTCTAGGCATATACCGTATCAGTATGGTTTGGCGTCTAATTTGCACGTAGAGCAAAGCTTTTTTCTCCCCCCCCCCCCCCCCCCACACCCACCCACACACACACACTCTCTTCCTCCCTCTTCTCCCCCTCCCCAATCCATATACACCCATAAGCTGTTCGACTCTCACGAGTAATACGTCAGCCAGTTCCATACTTTGATGATCCGTGACTCCCATACATTGGATATATGTTGGATACGAGTATATATGGGCCGCTAGTGTGTGTGTGTGTGTGGGGGGGGGGGGGGGGGGGGGGGGGGTAGAAATATTTCGTCTATATGCTTATTGCTTTGATGTTTGAAGAGGGAGAGAGAGATAGTGGCAAAGGTGCAAAGGGATGCAATAATGTACATAATGGACAGATTTTTTTTTGAGTGTGTGTGTGTGTGTGTGTGTGTGTGTGTGTGTGTGTGTGAGTGAGTGCATGTGTGTACGAGTGATAGAGTATGAGTGTGTGTGTGTGTGTGTGTGTGTGTGTGTGTGTGTGTGTGTGTGTGGTAATATGGTATGGTGTGTGTTTGTGTGTGGGGGGGGGGGGGGGGCGTGGGGGGGTATATCTGTGTGAGTGAGTGTGTACGTTTGTGTGTATGTGAGGGTATGGGTGTGTTCATATTGATATTTGTGTATTTATGTATGTGCCGTGTTTGTGTGTATGTGTGCACGTGCGCGCGCGTGTGTGTGAGCACGTGTGCGTGTGTGCGCGTGTTTTTTTGTGTGTTATCTGTGTTCCTTTTCTTGAATGAAAAATGTTGATATTCTGTTAATCTGACAATAAATTGGTATCAGTCAGTCAGCTAGTGCGTGTGTGTGTGTGTGTGTGTGTGTGTGTGTGTGTGTGTGTGTGGTGTGGGGGGGGGGGGGGGGGGGGTCTCTCTCTGGAATGGGTCTCTCTGGTTAAGAGCTAATGAGGTTGTGACCACCGTGTGGTGGTGGGAAGGGTCGGTGTGTGGGACAGTCCCAGCGTGCATTCCTGAACCCCTCCTGTTTTCTCCCTCCACCCTTAGTCTCCCTTCCCTCCCTCCTCACCCTGTCCTCATTCTAATTTTGTCCTAATAAACCAATTGAACTGGTATGGACAGGTACTCTTCAGGTTGAATGTGGGTTGGACGTGAGAGTGGGGATGGGGAATGGTAAGTGAGGCATTGTTTGCGCACAAGTGTGGAAGTGGCTTGCGTGTGTATGTGGGGGATGGGGGTGAGGGGTGGAGTTGTGTTAAGGCACGACAGGTTTAGGAGTGGTGGGGGAGTCTGTTGCAGGAAGGTTTCACCTCAGTGAACAATGCTCACATCTTTTGTTGTATAGGATGTTTGAGTGTGACTGCTTCCTTTGCCAATAAAATAAACTCTCCCCAGAGGCAGACCCAACGGCCATAATATTGGGATATATATATATATATATATTATTGTTTAAAAAATGATAAACAAAGCTTGCTCTTATGTCTTAGATTGTAGAAACAGGCGGGTGATAAGCCTTCATATCTGCAGTGGCAGATAATTCTGCCTAACTGACAGTATGTGCTTGAGTGGGTGAATGGGGAAATAATAAATGCTTCTCAAAATGAACCTTCAGCAAGCTTATAGTCTCCGAAGCGGGAGAGACCATCTCCAATGGGGAGGAAGCTCACTAACATATAACTCCTGGTCAGATACCGGTATTTCGAAACCTGATTTTATTCTCCTCAGTGACCGCGGAAAGTGGTGTGTTTTGACTCCTCTGCCTTTTCGAGTGTGTGTGTGTGTGTGTGTGTGTGTGTGTGTGTGTGTGTGTGTGTGTGTGGAGAGAGAGAGAGAGAGAGAGAGAGAGAGAGAATTGAGAGAGAGAGAGAGGGCACATTTTTTTCTCAGAAAAAAGTCTGAAAACGTAGAAAATTTCTATAAATGAGAATTGATTTTTCATTCAGTAAATAATAAATGCTTCTCAAAATGAATCAGCAAGCTTATACCATATGATAACATAGAGAGATTAATTCTCTCTCTCTCTCTCTCTGCCTCTCTCTCTCTCTCTCTCTCTCTCTCTCTCTCTCTCTCTTCTCTCTCACACACACACACACACACATACACACACACACACGCACACACACACACACACACACACACACACACACACACACACACGTGCACCAAGGACACATAGGTTGCTTTTTTCTATGTAATCTTTGTAAATTTCCTTTTCTTGCTTTTTTTTCAGTTACAAGAATAGCCTGACATGGGCAGACGGGACCATTGTCCACGTCCTGAACTCTGTAAGGTTTAGGAGAGTTTATATTGATTCCAAATGTGGCGGATTTGGAAGAATATTTCCTACGCCTCCATCTCCGGCTTATTGGGCTACGAAGTTTCTTCAGTGGGACTGTGAATTTTCATGGAAAGTATATTTTATATTTTCTGTGCGGATTAAACACACTGCTTAATCAAACAGTGAGAGTGACGCCTGCCTCACTGAATGCAACTGCTATTTCCTTCAGTTCCCGTTTTCTTTCTTGTCCTTTGAAGCATAACACGCATTCGTTTTTGGCTTGTGATCTTCACAGTGCCTGCTGGGGGAAGGGCAGCGTGCACTTTGGTGCACACAGCAGTAACTGGGATATCCCCTCCGCTTCGTCCTGTCCTGTTCCAGGGATGACGTTACTTCCTCCGTCATACGCATGCGCTACAGGAAGTGGGCGCGTGCCCTACTCTTTCATATGTGACCACTGGCAGAACTGTAAACGACAACAGTGATGAGTCATTCTGTGTTTTTCATCGTTGTATTCAACACAACCTTTACCAATGTGGAAATACTGAACAGGTATTGAGAAATGCATTGCTTTTTGAAGCCAGATGTACTGATTTCTGATTAGGTAAATATAATGTAAACTGGCATGGATATCAGCAGTATGCCCTTACACTGGCGTGGAAATTAGTGGTCATTGCGCGCAATATTTGTCCACATAAAGGAAAACATATCACTTTTGTATATGAATGCTGAAAGACAGTGGTTTGGGACACACACACACACACACACACACACACACACACACACACACATACATACACATACATACACACACACATGAAAATATATCATATTTTTAAACTTATATATAGTTCTTGCTGGCTCTCTATATATATATATATATATATATATATATATATATATATATATATATATATATATATGTGTGTGTGTGTGTGTGTGTGTGTGTGTGTGTGTGTGTGTGTGTGTGTGTGAAGATTTTGAGTATATTAACCGCAGTGTGGTATCAATAAGATACGACGTCATTACTGGTGTATTACAATGCAATGTTATTTAACATGTGCTCCGTAAGTGTTTCAATGTTTACTGTTACAGTGCTACACGACTGCACAGCGATGTAATGGGCAAGTGGACTGTATCAACAAAGAGGATGAAGACGGGTGCACTGAATCCCAGGTCGCGGAGGAAATTTACCCAGCTCCCCCACCACTTCCATTTGCCATTGATTTTGTGGGAGATGGCGTGACCGTCATCACCCGTCTCTCCCCACGGTACATGGTGGGCGGTCAGCACTCTTCAAGGTGTGTCCAGAGACCCACTATCAATGTGCACATGGCGGATTCTGCCTGCCCACTTTCACCAGGTGTAACCTTTTCTATGATTGTCCAGACCACGAGGATGAAGTGGACTGTAGCAGCTATGTTTGCCCTGACCATTACAGCTGTATACATTCCCAGGCATGTGTTCACCCAGACCAGGTGTGTGATGGATTTAAGCATTGTCCCAGATCGGATGATGAGTTGTTGTGTGATACAGAGTGTCCAGAGCATTGTATCTGCCATGGTCTGTCCTTCACATGTTTCCGATCTTTCCCTGCCCATAGTTATCCTGAAGTGCGGTACCTGAATGTAAATGGTAGTGGCATGACCCTGTCTGCACTCTCGGCCAACAGAGTCTTGGTCTACCTTAGTCTTGCTAATTGTCACCTGACAAACGCTTCCTATATGACATTACCTAATCTGATCACCCTTGATCTCAGCTATAATAAGCTTGCAAATATTCCTATGGAATTTGTGTTGAGTTTTCAAAATCTCAAATCACTAATGATATCGAATAATCCTTTAACAAGATTCCTCACAATGACCACAATGAAGTATATTCTGCGGTAAAAATTCTTGATTATATCGACGACACGTCTTTTCACCCTCGATCACCATACACTCGGTCTGTTTCCTGAAGTCACCTTGTTGAATCTGTCACACAGTGGCACACACTTTGAAGCTGGGCTAGCTTTTCAGCCCATGAAAAAACTCCAGGTGTTGGACTTGAAGGGATATCTTTTGTCGAGCGTTGACAAAACACTGTTCATAAACCTGGCCCACTTGCACACTGTATATGCTGACAACTATAAAGTATGCTGTGCAGCCATGCTCACGCTTCACTTTGAAAACTGTCATGCGCCTAAAGACGAACTCTCTTCTTGCCAGGATTTGTTAAAATTTGATTCTTACAGAATATGTTTGGCTGTTTTCGGTGGCCTGGCGTTGGTGGGCAATGGAGTGAGTTTTGTGTTCCGCTTGTCTTCTCTGCAAAGTGGCTCACCAGGCTTCAACGTCTTTGTACTTCACCTCTGTGTATCTGACTTTTTGATGGGGATTTACCTGGTGTTGGTTGGTATTGCAGACAGACTGTATCAAAATGTTTACATTTGGAAAGATGTGAATTGGAGGCACAGTGTGTCATGCACACTGGCTGGCGTTCTGTCTTTAGTCTCTTGTGAGGTCTCTGCTTTCATGATTTGCTTGATCACGTTAGATCGATTTCTTGTTGTTCGTTTTCCGTTGAGTTTTTTGCATTTCAGAGAATGGAATGCACAACTAGTTTCCTGCCTTTCCTGGACTGTAGGTCTCTTTCTTGCCGTCATTCCACTGTTGCCTGGTGTTGCTCACTGGGAGTTCTACAGTCAGACTGGAATCTGCATACCTCTACCTGTCGTTAGAAAGATGTTTGGGGGCCATGATTATTCCTTTGGAATTATGATTGTTTTAAACTTTATCCTTTTCCAGATCATTGCTTTAGGCCAAGCAGTTATCTATTGGTCCATACGATCCAACACCTTTGAAGGTGGTTTACATTGTCAGCGCTCTCAGGATGCCAGCATAGCCCGCCGACTGTTCACCGTGGTCATATCAGATTTTCTTTGCTGGTTCCCCATTGGTTTACTGGGACTTTCTCGCCTCACGAGGTGTGTGTCTGTCTCAGGGGAGCTTAACGTCGTGATGGCCATTGTTGTACTGCCATTGAATGCGGCTTTAAATCCATTTTATCTACTCGATCAATTTGCTCCTGGAAAAGCGACAGAATAAGACAGAAGAGAGGCTTTTTAAGCTAATGGAATCATGCAAGTATTGATTTAGCATGCAAACAAGATGCATGTTTTGCTTATGAATTACATAGGCTACTAACGTATTCATGTTTGACCAGGAGAGCAGTCAGGCTGGAAGTCAGCTTATTTGTTTGTTTCTTTGTTTGTTCACTTGTTGCTTTGCTTGTTTGTTTTGTTTGTGATACGTAAACATTACTACAAGGTGATGGATTATACTAAGGTAGCATTGTTATCTGATATGTATAATCTTACAGTATGTAATATTAACATACACCGATAAAGCTTGAAATAATGTTTGTAGCCGAATCAGATTTCTTGTGAGGCTTTTTTTTGTGGTACACCATAAAATTCGCATGACATTACATCCTTTAAGTCATGTCGATCTACAAAGACATTTTGTGTTTACTTTTTTATGAAGTAGAGACTAAATGGCAACGGCATCGCTACCCTTTCCCAGCCCTTAACATCATCATTTTAGATTTTGATAAACTGCAAAATAATGAAAAGTGTGTTCCGAAATAGCAAGATGACCAAAAAGCAATCGTCCACGTAAAATAGACAGCTAGCTCATGGGATCACTTCCCACACAGAAAGTTGTCAGTGCCCTTCCATTTTGTATACAAGCATTGGGAATACCCATTGCCTTCCATCACTCTATGCTAATGAAAATGTCATGATGGATACATGCAGTCAAACATGAACTTTAATCGAAGCCATGCTTGCCATGGCTGTGCATGGTTAGAGACGACAAGCATAATTATGGTCGAGGCATTCATAGTTAGAAGCCAGGAAGATGTCTGCCACATTTTATGCGTGAAAAAATCTGCACGCTCTAAACATGAAGTGGAAACTGTTCAGCGATTTCCGTGGAGTGCAGAAGGAAGTTTATCGCTTTCTGCACAGACTGAAGTGTGTTGAGCACGTGTTCAACTGTACTTACTGCATTCACACACACACACACACACACACACACACACACACACACACACACACACGTGTGTGTGTGAGTAAGTAAGTAAGTAAGTAAGTAAGTAAGTAAATAAGTAAGTAAGTTTGATTTCCCTATCATGAGCCAGCCCGAGTAAGGGCACCCCCTTGCTCTCCTTCCTTCCTGTCCTTGGAAGGAACCACCATCGATAAAACCAACATATTCTTTGCGGGGAAAAAGAGCTAGTGTAAGAGGGAGTTCTGCCACTTTCCCATAAACGTGAAGAAGGCATTTGATAGAGTCTGGCAGGAGGCGCTTCGGGACACAGTTAAGAAAATTGCAATCAGACAGAACGTTATCAACGCTATTCAGCAACTGTTCACCAATTGACTAATGCGGTGCCCATGCAAACACTCACTGTGGTGTGTCTCTATTTGACGCCAAGAGCACAGACACAATCAGCCGTGTCTCCTTGACGAGCTCCGATCCAACGGACGAAAGGCCTAGGAGCAGGCAATACAAATAGATCTGTCTTTGAGAGGTATTACGATGGTTCCCTCAGGCAGCTAGTGAAGGGTTCTCATATTTATAATATATTCCATTTTCTTCATCTTCATTTTGTTTTTTTGTTTGTTTGTTTTTTTTGTTTTTTTTTCCCCTAAAAGTACAAATCTTTGCCAATTCATTACTTCAATGACTGAGGACTTGTTGGCCTGCACTTGTTTTCCTGTGCACTACTGAATTGTTCAGCATTATCTCTCTCTCTCTCTCTCTCTCTCTCTCTCTCTCTCTCTCTCTCTCTCTCTCTCTCTCTCTCTCTCTCTCTCTCTGTCTCTCTCTCTCTATCCTCTATCTATCTTTCTATACATCTATATTGTACCATATATATGTTATACATTTTCCCAGTTACTTCATCTTCATTTTTTTCCCTCTCAATTTCATATCTTTGCCAAGTCATTACTATAATGATGGAAGAATTGTTAACCTGTACTTGTTTTTTCCCCACTACTTAATGTTCAGCATTATATATATATATATATATATATATATATATATATATATATATATATATATTTGTTAAAAACAGAATGGTAAAAGGAAGTTTTAAAATCGACAGGTCTGTTTCGAGCGCTGGCTCTCCTCAGGATCCTGCACTTACTTCCTGAGGAGAGCCAGCGCTCGAAACAGACCTGTCGGTTTTAAACTTCCTTTTACCATTCTGTTTTTAACAGATGTTGCTCCCCAAGGGGTCGAGCATTTTAAGAAGTTTATTAGGCATTTTAGTGGTATTTTTTATATATATATATATATATATATATATATATATATATATATAGAGAGAGAGAGAGAGAGAGAGAGAGAGAGAGAGAGAGAGAGAGAGAGAGAATAGAGAATACGTTACATAGTCATATTTCAGTCATATTGTTCCATTAGATTCCCAAGGTCGCAGACAATGTGCAAAACAAAGGGAATACTATTATTTGTATTATTAACATTATTCTTGTATTAGTGCTATGTATGGAAACCATTTTGTCCCCTATTCTGCATAATTCATCTTCATCGAGTACATGTTTCTCAATTTCATGTCCGTAGCATAGTTCCTTTAGAAACAATGTTAGGTTAGGTTTCATCTTAACAATTCTACATTTGTATATGAAACATTTTCCCATTAAATGATTAAGTCTAGGATATCATCTGTGTTTGTTTTCTCAACAGTGCCAAACAATATAAGCTCTACATTAAATGACAATCTTTCACAGTGTGAACACTTACTTTTTAGAATATTTTCAAGTTCTTTCCAGAAAGTATGTGCAAATTCACATTCCCAACAGTGCCAAACAATATAAGCTCTACATTAAATGACAATCTTTCACAGTGTGAACACTTACTTTTTAGAATATTTTCAAGTTCTTTCCAGAAAGTATGTGCAAATTCACATTCCCACAAGTAGTGACTAATTTGAATCTTTCTCTCTATTGCAGAAATTACACATGTTATTATCCACAACCTGCATTCTTTTCAAAACACTGTTAGTTACCAGAATAATGTGACATATTTCAAGCTGGACTCATTTCAGTTTATTTCTTTTATTTTCTTAATTCTTTTTAGTATGTCTGTCCAATTAATAAGTATATTAAGGCGCTGTTCCCATTTAAGAAAAGAACTGATGTTTAAAACTTCAATGTCTTCTATCATGATATTATAGTGAATGCGTGCCCCTTTAGTGACGCAACAATTTTTTTGCAACGCTAATGTTCTGTCATTACTAGTATTACTGTCAAGTTTTATTGACATTTTCTTCGTATAGTCTTTTATTGATTGTACGCAACTTATATATTTAGAAAATTGACCTCCGATCCCAGCTTCTCTGACAGTGTGTGACGGCTTATAAAGTTACCATTGTTATCAAGTAAATGTTTAACCAAAACAATATTGTTCTGCGTCCATTTCTGGTAAAAGAACGGTTTATTTCCCACTTTGAATTATTCGTTACAAAAAGATAGGTCCAGTGGCTAGATCTTTGTTTATTTTTTTTTTAATTCTTCACGTTTGCAAAAAAAAAATCTATATGCCTGAAAAACATCTCTCCAAAATCTATTTATTTTTGCTTCCTACAAATCTGTCTGGTCCATATGAATCAAGGGCATCGATTTCAGGACATAATGAATGTAGTACTGTTTTCCATTTACAATTTTGCACGTATACTTTCCTAATCCAGGCGCGATTTATAAGGATTGGATATATATCTTAAGATTGGGCATACATAATCCTCCTTTCCAAATATTTTGCACAAAATGTCTTTTCTTTTTTATATATATATATATATATATATATGTGTGTGTGTGTGTGTGTGTGTGTGTGTGTGTGTGTGTGTGAGTGTGTGTGGATTGCAACATATCTATCTGAGAGCTGGAGGGTTGGGCAGGAGGACCTACAAATACACGTTTTTGATAGCACTAATGATTTTAGCACTGCTATTCTACCTAGTGGTGTAATTACTCTTTTTGACCTATTTTAAATATATTTTTAACTTCTAAAAAAATATGTCACATTGATTTGAGTCACATCTGTCAGATGATTCGTAAACCACACACACCCCTAGAATTTTTTCAAATATAAAGGTTTCCATTCCATTTTATATAAGGGCAAGTATGTGTTCGAGAAATTCTTTTCTTTTTTTTTAATCCCTAACCAAACATTTAAACGTTTTTTCATAGTTAAATATAAGTCCTGATGATTTGCTGCTCAAATTCATAGAGATATGTGAACAACTTTTCATGTGATTTCTTACCTCCTTCCAGTGTGAAGGTGGTGTCATCTGCAAACTAATTTGTCTTGAATTCTGTATTTTTTATGCCTTTAACATCTTGATCTTGCCTTATTTTGTTTGCTAGTATTTCGGCACATAAAACGAAAAGATAGGGAGGCATAGGATCCCCTTGTCGGCATCCTCTTCCAATAGAAAGTCCTGAAGAAACCTTCCTGTTCACTATAACATAAGATCTCATCTTCATAAAAAGTATGATATCCATTGCTGTGTTCCTTTTCCGAAACCGAAAGCATGTAAAACCCTACTCATGTATGACCAGTCAACAGAATCAAATGCTTTTTCGAAATCGACAGATACCAATAACACAGGCAAGCAATTCACCTCTAAACAGTGAATTACATCATATATGGTTCTTAATCTGTCTCCTATGTATCCACCGGAAATGAAACCTGACTGAGCCTCATTTATGATCTGGGGTGTGTAAAACAGATCTTATTCTACCTGCAATGCAGGCGGAAGCAATTTTACAAGTAACATTTAGAAGTGAAATTGGTCTCTGGTTCTTTAGGTATTCTCGTGGCTTCTCTCTTTTTTGTAAACAAATTATTATACCTTCTTTTTTGTGTTATAGACATTTCGCCTTTATTGCATCCCTCGTGTAATGAACGGACAACAACAAAATCTCCCAATTGTCTCCAAATAATTTTTAAAAATTTACTGTCATACCATCTGTCCCAGGACTTTTATCATTCTCCATTGTTTTAAAGACTTTAGTAGCTTCTTCTAAGGTCCCTCCAACTCGTTTGATTCTAATTGAATTAGTTTGGGTAGATTATTGGCATATTTTTCAATTTCAATATCTTTTACTTTCTTTTCTGCATAGAAGTTTAAAAATAATTCTTTGTTACTTCTAACATAACATCCGTTTCTGTTAGAGTTGTTCCTTTGTTCTTTCGCTTACAGAGTTTCTTTTATTTCCAGTGAGCAGAAGTATTTGTTTTACTTTTTTTTTTCCCTTGTGACGCCCATCTTGCCCTGGACATTACTATTATTCCATCCATCTTTGTTTTCCTGATCTCACTTAATTCATTTTTTTTTTTTTTTCAGGGTCGCAACGTCCACTTCCAATAAAGGAGTTTTGCTTTCCAAAGCTTGATTTTTTCAAATTTTTGTTTTTTCATTTATGTGTTTTATTTTTATGAATGCTGAATGTTATTGTT
>JADBJO010006090.1:85000-122500 GCA_016801955.1 Conus betulinus
ATTCGTCCTTGGCGTGTGAAGTTGTGTTAGAAATCATGCCTGCAAACATTACCATTAGAGGCACACAAAGAAAGACGAATCTTCATGTTGTGAAAGTCAGTTTTCTGTATCAGACATGCACAAGGCATAACTACGTTCTCCTTCAGTTTGATACAGAAGACAGCACAGATCATTGGTGGACAAACACGAAGAGTGTGTGGACAGGCTGCGAACCGATTTATGACCCTCCCATCTCTGCATCCTTATAGACCTGTGCCTTACAATTTGTCAACACCAACCGGACGCGGTGGGCTTAGGATTACGATATTCGTTAACGAGCACACAAAAGATCACAGAGTGGAGATGAAGGTCACCAACGGGAGGAATATCCCCAATGACAGAAGTATTGAAGTTGTGCCCTTATCCCAACACTTTGGTGAGTGCGGAAGCACCTGTGCGCGCGCACGTGTGTGTGTGTGTGTGTGTGTGTGTGTGTGTGTGTGTGTGTGTGTGTGTTTTCGAGAGCATTTCAACAAATCAAGATAAGAAAACCACTGTAATCATTACACAATCTGTGCGTGTGTCAGTTAGTAATGAAACATTGCATCAAATTTAACTCATGCAAAGCAAAACCCAAGACATGTAGATGTGAATCGACCAATGATGATAACAAGAATAATGTAGTAAATTAAACCGTTTGTAACATTACATCCCGTATGAGAAGTAAGGAAAATCCGTTTTAGAAAGCAGACACAAACGCAAAGAAAGATGTTTTGGTTCATAACAAAACAAACAAGCAAACAAACAGACAACGTGACAACAGTAAAAACCCTCACTCATTTAGCCGCAACAAACGGCTTATACATTTATAACCAACCTTGTCACTGCCAATTTTATGGACTCGACGTTCATATCAAAGCTGCACAAATATATGCCTCGCCCATTACTCGGTCATTGATGCATTTAGCTGAGTTCAGATACATAAGTGGGCGATTATCTGCCTGTGACCATTTTTGTAACCTGAAGGTATAATGTGAACTTTCTCTCACTCCATAAAAATCCAAAACACCCTTTTTCAATGACTGAATAATTTCACTGTACAAAACACAGTTTTGTGTTGGCGTACCTGATTTATTTCCATCGTGGTCTTGCAGTTGAACTGACCCAATGCTAAAGTCAGACCAGGCCGTGTTCAGGACGTAGGTCTTGGAAAGTTTGGGAAGATGCAGCGTCGGGTTGATGGTGATGTGAGATTGTTGATGGTCTGGTATGCCTCTTTTTTTTCCACTTTGATAGGTTTTCTTTTCTTCAGAAGATCGGTGACAGATGCAAATACTGCAGAAAAGTCGAACTGTCTCTCCTAAACTCATGAAAACTGGACTTCATCATTTGTATCGGAACGTACTGCTTCCTTGAACCCCTCGCCTTGTCTTCATGAAGCATTTTCTTGCTATCCTGAAATTCATGACCCACAGAATCCAAAATCCACACTGTTCGTGCCAAAAACATGTATGCTTGGTATCACTGTCAAACTGGCTCTAATCAGACGCCTGCGTAAGTCAAGAAGAGTTTCCAGTATGTTCTTCCCAGGTGCGTGTAAGAACTAGAATGTAAGTTCAGCAGTATCCCACGTTCTTTATGTTCTTCAGCGCTGGTCTCAGTCCCCATTCCATTGTAGCTCCAGCAAATCCCAAACAGCATCTTCATGAATTTATGGACTCCATCTGGAGTCATGGAAACTGCCTTAGGAATATTTTCTTCGGGGATAGGTACGTGTGAATACCCTTTACAGAGGTCGAGTTTGGAGTATTTTTTATCCAAGTGTGTGTCTTTTTGTGTATTTTGTTTTGTTTTATTTATTGTTTGTTTGCTTGTTTTCTTTTTTCCAATAGCAATTCTCCAGTTTTTGGCATAGGTTCTGTGTAGATAATTGTTACCTTGTTTTACATCATGAAGTCAATACATATGTGAATTTTGCTGTTTCTCTTCATTGCATATACAAAGAATGCATATGGTGAGTCGTTTCCTTTTAGAATTTCCAACACATCATTGATGTTCCCTTTCGTAAACTCCCTGTCCGCATGCGAAATTGGAAAGTTTCAACTTGACTGGGACAGATGAGCTGACTTTCACCTGGTACTCAACCAGTACTGTAGTCCCAAGACGGTCGAGAAACGCCTTTACAATAGCTACGATTTCTACCTGCTGGCGATCAGAAAGAGTTGCATTCATTCTGACGTCTTTTATGGTTTTGTCTGAGCGGTTTTCATCACGTTCTAAAAGTTAATGATCGTTTACAGTCTCCTTAGATCATATGGGGCTTTCCTCTCAATGTGTATCTGCAGATGTACGTGGGACGCCTTTAGGTTGTCTTTCACTGTTATCTTGTTGTCATTCAGCCCCGTAAAAACATTTATGAATATCATAATAGCAGTCTTTGGTGCTGAAATAGTTGGGTTTTTTTTGTTTGTTTGTTTGAATGTGGCGCTGTTGTCATTAAGAGATTATGCGGAATAATTCGCACATTAGGCGTTGGAACGTCCTGTGATGATTCTTGTTGTAAACGTACTGAGATATTGAGTTGAACATGATTTTTTTTTAACCAGGATACGTACAGACAGAGGCCTACAGTCCTGACACTAGCAAGAACTTTTTGTTGGCAGACACCCTGTCCTTAGCAGTTCCTGACAATCGGTCCATCTTGTTGAGCTTCCGTCACATGAACCTTGACTGTGCTGTAAATAGAATGTTTCTGGCTGTGGTTATAGGAAAGGAGAAAAAAGAACGCTGGAATCGTTGCTCCACATTACCTCCCTTGCCAGAGATATTCAATGATGTGCAGAAAGTGATTGTGGAAAATCGGGTAAAAGGAAATGTTAAACTCGGTTATTCTCCTTTCTTTGGCGCGGGCTTTCGGATGATTTACAGTCTCCTGGAGGTGAGGACCTCTCTCTCTCTCTCTCTCTCTCTCTCTCTCTGCGGTTTGGTCGGAGCTCAACCTGTGTGACAGCCTTGGTCGACTTCGTCTCTCGGATATTGTTGACTTTTGATGGTTAGAGCTGACGGACAGTGTCAAATTTTGTATCAGTGTGTTTGTCTAGGCGCGTACATTCGACTGGTGTAAAAAAAATAGTAAGTAATTCAGGTTGACACTGCCAAGTTTATTTTCAATTTGTTTTTTTGGTGACATCAAGGCTCTGTTAAAAAATGTGAGCTCCATGTTCAAAACAAGCCAAGCATCTGCAACAGCGACGACATCTGCACGTGCAAACAGTGATCAAGACTACGGTGGGAATAGAATGAATCGTGGTGGCAAGAAATCGGGACACAGGTTTACCAAATCACACACTTCTGTGGCCTATTTCTCTCACAAAGACTGTGTTCATTGCTACAGTGCTGATAGCAACTTGCTATTCTAGCGTCACGAATTGCTCACCGAATACCTGTGGATATTACCCACCTCGACTCTGCGGCCGCGCTGTTCCCCATTTCTCTTCTCATTCTTCATATACCCTCCCCTTCTCTTCCCTCCCTGTTCATCTTGCTGGTCATCAGTGGAGCTTCCTCCAGTGGGCCGTAGCAGTTCGTTTCCTCAATGATTCCAGATGGTCCACACAGGGCAAATGGCGTGTCGTTCTCATCGTCCATGCAGAGAGTTTGTTCTTCCTGAAGGCACATGCCATTCTGCTCACCTGGTCCCTCTTATCTTGTGGGGACGTGGAGAGTAACCCAGGTCCACAATGGATGTAGAGGAGTAACCAGCATCATGATAACCATGACTACAACTATGTTCCTGAATCAGTGCTTTGTTCAAACCCTGCCCACCAACGCGAACGTCACAGAAATCTGTTCTCCTTGGCAGGGTACCAAATGCAGCCTCCTTCTGTGACTGTGACTGGAGAAGATAAACGACCATCATGGTGCGAAGTTTTTCAAAGAGAAAATGTCCAACTGAGGGATGAAATGCACCACCTTTCTAATCTGTTCACGGCCCTTAATGAACAATGTAGGAGTTTACTGCATTTGAAAGAGTGGTTCACAGACGCTTCGCAAAAGATGGAGAACCAAATTGACAAGGTTGAATCCTTCTCACGTCAAAATAACCTCAGGTTCTTCAGTGTTCTGGAGAGCGAAAACGAGAACGACCAGGAGTGCTTGACGAAAGTGGTTCAACTGCTCAACAGATACTTTCCCATAAAAAAGTGGTCTGAAAGACGATGTTGACAATGCACACCGTCTGTGCCCAGAGAAACAGAAATCACAGATACTTTCGTCCTATCATTGTCTGACTCTTCAGCTGGCGAAATAAACTTACCATCCTGAGGGCCAGAGAATGTAGAAGAGATTTAGCGAGTTGTGAAGGAATCCGTACCGTCTCCGACCTTACTGACCGTCAAAATCAGATTGTGAGGGATGAGAGAAATGTGGGAAGACATGTTTATGTACAGAAAAGACGCCTTGTTTACAACAGAAAGAATCTGTGACATCGTGCTAAGAACAGCAGACTGAGAACTGGGACCACAGGGAGTCCACACAGACCAATACAAATCTGTTTGACATAAATGACTGTAACCAACCAGCCCACTCTGAAGGATACTGTGAGCCATCGAATCGCCGTGATTCTACACCGCCAGTCCCAGAGCTCAACTTTCATCACACCCACATACAGCAGCAACCCAGGTAGTCTCCTGGACAGCAGATATGAGAGCTTTCCTGGGCCTTCAAACTAACCACAAGCAAGGACGCCCAAACACTGCCGAATCTAGAACGCAGGGGACCACGTTCGAGCATCCAGACCCTGAGCCAAGTGTCCAGCTTCGTGATGAGCACCACAGTATCTCAGGGAAAACTTTTCCCCTTACCAACACTAATTCTGAACTGCCACAACCCCAACGTCAACCACGTACCAAGACAGTGATTGACAAATGGGGAGCGAGGTTGTGTCCAGTATCAGATGAAAGAAATGATCTGCAGATTCCTGACGAAGAACCTGATTGCCCAGACTCCACAATTCCCAAGGCAATAGAAGTCATTCCTTCAGGCAGTGCAGCAGCTCCTTCTGACACAACACCACATGGTAACAATTCTTCCGTTTTATGCACACCCCCAGCCAAACCCCAACCCTATGCCTTCCAGCCTTTGGACTACATGCCTTCCTATGCGATCTGATCCAGTGCAGCGTCCCCAGGAAACCATTCTTGGTTTTAACCCAGTGCCTAACGATGAGAAGTGGTCTCATGTCCACCCTGCCATACCCAGTGACGTGGAAAGACACACCAGGTAACACCTGTCTCGCCAACCCCTCAGTAGACAGTCACATAGAATCCCAGCTCGACTGTCCTGTTTATCCATGCTGTGAGAAATCGCCGGATAGCAGGTCAATGTCGGGCATCAATGCTGGTGTTTTTCCTGTTCCAGGACATCCCAAATCCAAAGTGAAGAACCCTAGTGAAACTCGTGTCAATGAAACCGCTAATCCATCACCCCCTTAAGCTCCAATACACGCTGACAAAACAAAAACAAGCTAACTAGACTCAATGAAAAAAAGCATACAGACAAGACTGACAGAGAAATTTACTGTGATAAACCCAGTCAACACTCCACTCTACAATGCTAGCAAATAGGAATATGCCGGCCCGTTACAATCAATGATCATCCTAGTAGAGAGGTAGAGAGCCGGTCCATTGTTTCTGGAACATTGATGGTCTAGCTAGTAAACTTGCTGACTCGGACTTTACTAATTTTGTTTCAAAGTTCTGACGTCATATGCCTTATTGAAACGTTTCTTCATGAGTCATTTGTATTAGATTATTACTTTAAGAATTTTGAAAAATTTAGAATTAAAGCACTTAAGCATCCAACTATGGGTCGCAGAGCTGGTGGACTTCTGTTATTAATCAAGAAAATATTTAATAAATTTCTTAGATTTAGATGTTTCTATCGATCATGTCATTTGTGTACAAGTGTTTAAAGATATGCTAAAAGTTGACCATGCCATTTTGTTCATTTTTGTCTATATTCCACCAACAGGTTCTGTGTTTTACTAGTCATTAAATTCTGTGTGTCACATTGAAGCTTTTAGAAAATTGCATCATGGACTTAAACAACCATTTCCCACAGGATCAAATAGTATGTAGTGGAGATTTTAATGCTAGAACAGCAGACTTCCAAATAGTTTTCCCTGATATGTCCGATTTATTTGCTGATCCAGTTCATCCCATCAATCCTTTCAAGAAATCACGTTCAACAAATGATCCAGTACTCGATGCTTTTGATGAATACCTCTTAAACCTGTGTGCTTGTTTTGATTTGTGTATTGTAAATGGTTCCAGCCGCGGTTGTTACAGTGGAGACTTCACTTTTTTATATTTGTTATTGGTTCTAGTGTGATAGACTGTTTTCTCATTTCGTACGACTTACTACCGAAGGTCAAAAGTTTTTCTGTGTGTTGTAGAATTGAATCTGTGCACATGCCTAATAAGTTAGAACTTTCAGGCAGACAGTCCCCACCATCAACCAAAACACTAATGATAAATTCACTGTCTGGAATAGAGACAAACTTGATGCTTTTGTTGCTAACAAGGCCACTCACTTGTTCTCGTGTAACGTTGAATATGCCACCAGTTGGAACGATACATGTATTAACAAAGCATTGTCTGAATTTACACAGTGTTTGATGAATGCTAATGCCTGCATGCATCAAACTAAATCCTTTAAAGCCAGGGTAGTTAGACTCCTGGTTTGACAAGGAATGTCAGGAAACCAAAGTCAAAGTTAGAAAAGCACAAGCGGCCAGTAATAATCTGGACTTCCCCAGGATAGACTAATTTATCTTCAATTAAGACGGGATTATGGCCAATTAAAACATTGTAAAAGCCACAATTTCAGAGTTGAGCATATTAACTCTCTTTAAAGGCTGCTAGCGATTCCCAAACATTCTGGTCTGAAATTAACGAATACCGTAAACGGTAGCTGATGGTAAATGATATTTCACAGGGTGAATAGTTTAACCACTTCGATACTTACTAAATACTGGAGAGTCGTTACGACTGAGGAATGTTTGGCATCCAAGGTTCCAGAAGCAGTTTCTGACCCAGTCTTAGACGGTGCTATTACTACTGAGGAGGTTATAAAAGCAATTAAAAGTTTCAAGTGTGGTAGGCAGCTGGTCCAGATGGTCTCATTAGTGAAGTTATAAAAAGCTGCAAGAGATGCAGTTTTTTTGGGTTTTGTTTTTTTTTTTGTCACTTTTCTCAACAAAATATTCAGAGATGGGTTTTTTTTTTTTCGGACGAAACGACTAAGTCCATTATTACCCCACTACATAAGAAAGGGGATATAAATGACACTAATAATTATTGAGGCATCTCTCTTATCAATAATGTATGTAAACTTTTCACATATATTTTAAATAAGCGTCTGGTTACTTGGTTAGAAGTCAACTCGGTTATTTCAGATGCTCAAGCAGGTTTTAGGAAAAAAAAAATTTCACCATTGACCATACTTTCACGTTCTATGCGTGTGTTGCGAAACATCTGTCACAAAACAAAACAAACAAAAATTTAAGTTGCCTACATTGATTTCAGTAAAGCATTTGACACAGCTCAGCATGGATTATTGTTTAATATACTGTTCAGAAATGGCGTTGAAGGTAATATGTTGAACATTTTGAAAAGCATGTATTCCTCCATTAAATCATGTGTCAGATGTGGTAACTCCTATACTGACTATTTCCAGTACTTGAAGGTCTCAAACAGGACTGCTCTCTTAGCCCTACTCTGTTTTCTATCTTCATCAATGAACTTGCCCATGACATATTTTATGAAGGTAAACATGGCGTTCAGTTTTTTTTCTCCTAATGATATTGAACTTTTTATTCTGCTTTTCGCGGATGATATAGCCCTTATGTCATCTACGATAGCTGCTCTACAAAATCAAATCAATATTCTCTATAGTCGTGCACTGAATTTAAGTTTGAAGGTCAGTCTAGATAAAAGTAAGATATAGTGTTTCGTAAAGGCGGGTTTCTAGGTGTTAAGGAACAATGGTTTTTGGCAGTGATAACTAAATGTTGTCAATTCATATACATTTCTGGGAGTTACTTTCTCAGCTAAACTTAGTTTTTTGATTCGCTACTGGTTATGATCATGTTGCTAAAGCCAAGGGAGAGCTAAACTTAGTTTTGATGTCGCTACTGGTTATGATCATGTTGCTAAAGCCAAGAGAACCACATTCGAGATTCTTAAAACGCTAAGAAAATAGGATGCTCTTCTCCCAAACTTTTTTTTAAAACTATTTGATGCTCAAGTTGTTCCTTCACTTCTCTACGGTTCAGAATTATGGGGATATAAGCCGAACCAATATATTGAAAAGCTCCACCTACAGGCCTGTGAATTAATATTCAATGTGTCAACTTTCACGCCTAATGACATGGTTTATGGCGAATTGGGTCGTTACCCTTTAAATATTAATTCTGCAGCCAGGCGCATCAACTTTTGGTTTCGTCTCCTTAAACAGCCCCTACTAGATAATCTATAAAAGCATACAACCTGCTTCATATGTTACAGGAAAGAAATATAAGGGTTCAAAACTGGGTATCACATTTAAAGCACGTTCTGTGTTCAAATGGTTTGGACTATGTTTGGATGTATGGTGAAGTGGGGAACAAGAACTTTTTCTCAGGGTCTTTAAGGATCGCCTTATTAGTTGCTTCTGTCAGCGGTGGTACTCACATATGTCTGAAAGCAATCGTTTTGATCTTTATTTTTCTTTCAAGAACATTTTTGAACGTGAAAAATATGTTGATTTCATTAACAATAGAATTTTTAAAACTGCCTTAGCACGTTTCAGGTTGGGAGTCTCAACTATTCAAAGTCACTGTCTCCGCTTCTTGCCTGCTGACCATCCGGTTTGTCCCCTATGTTACGCTGACTGTGAAGACGAATTCCACGTCCTATTTGAATGTACATATTATAATGACCTTAGAATTAAATATTCCATCAATAGTCCAGGAAGTTATTTGTCGAAATATGAGCAATGTGCAGGAATTCTTAATGGTAGTATTGATAGCCAACTTCAACTGTCTAAATTTCTTTTCCTAACTCTAAAGCGAAGGGAAAATTCGATACAAATGAGATGAATATATATTTTCGTACACTGTTATGTGAGCAGGATCCAATGGACAATGTATGTATAGATGCATATATTTATTAACATATATTTTCACTGGTTTTTCTTCGGTATTGTAACGGGTTACAGGCCTATACACAATCAAACCATTGTCAATTGTCAATTTCTCTCTCTCTCTCTCTCTCTCTCTCTCTCTCTCTCTCTCTCTCTCTCTCTCTCTCTCTCTCTCTCTCTCTCTTGGCCCTTTCGGGAGTTAGTTGGATCGTGATGTGATGTATCCTCCCATTGCATCAAACACTCCGCCACAATTTAGGAGGTTCTGTAAGTTGCATGCAATCAGTAGACTGTCACATCAGTTGTAGACCAGGAAGAACCACCGAATAATTCTCAATCAGGAGGTGAAATTCCACTCTGGTCAATCATAAGCAAATGATTTTGTTCAAAATACGGACTCGGTTATTCCTCACTCTGTCAGTGAATGATTAATATTTCTATTTAAATCTCGGTTTTTTTTTTTTTAATCCCAAACTCCACCTCCCCCTCCCAAATCCATCTTTTCAAAGTATGTTTCATAAGAACTGAGTTATTGTTCAACCGCACCTATTTTTTCTCCCTTTTATATATATTTCCGTTCTTCGTTCGTTTATTAGTTGTGTTCTGTTCGAAGAGGATTAATAAGTCGAGGTCAACACTTCAATGTTTTGTTATGTTCGAATGCCGAGGTAGTACTTTAACTCAGCTGCTTGTCTTTCAGCATTTGGTGAATAGAAAGATAAATCCATTACCTTGTAATACAGATGTTTAGTGCAGATCTCGATTATGGAGCACATCAAAATGTTTCAACACGATAACACAAAACTACTGAACTGAGTCAAGTGCAGCTTAACGGAATGGCGGATGATGTCCCGGGTCAGACTGCCGGGAATCTCTCTCTCTCTCTCTCTCTCTCTCTCTCTCTCTCTCTCTCTCTCTCTCTCTCTCTCTCTCTCTCTCTCTCGCAATGAAGCAAATAGAAATCGTAACACCTAGCTGCCAGTTTCAAGATGCATGTATTCCAATATCACTCCATGCATTTTTCAAAATCACTGAGAGAGAAACCCTTTTTGTGAATGTCACACCCAAAGCGTCAGGTTCCCCATATGTTTGCACTGACTTTTTTTCTGCACAACGGAGATCACGCTACTAGAAAGAATCACTAGAGTCTTACAGTAACATATGTTGACGGCAAATAACTTGAAATGAAAGGCAAAAAGGTTTGGTGGTGTTCATTGTAAAGAAGTATTAAGAGGTATCCAAGAGGAATACGAACTCAAACAAATAGCAGCACGGCATGTCTGGTGAAGCAGGAAGGATATGAAATGACGGAATGGAACAAAATTGGAATATTTCTTTACAGGGATACAATCTCAACAGACCAAGATAATTTGTTCAGAAATATCAGAACGAGTGTGAGTATGTGTGTGTGTGTGTGTGCAAGAGGTGTGGTGTGTGTGTGTGTGTGTGTGTGTGTGTGTGTGTGTGTGTGTGTGTGTGTGTGTGTGTATGTGTGTGGTGTGTGTGTGTGTGTGTGTGTGTGTGTTGAACAATCTAGTAGTGAGGGAAAACAAGTGCAGGAGAGAGAGAGAGAGAGAGAGAGAGAGAGAGAGAGAGCGTGTGTGTGTGTGTGTGTGTGTGTGTGTGTGTGTGTGTGTGTGTGTGTGTGTGTGTGTGTGTGTTGAACAATCTAGTAGTGAGGGAAAACAAGTGCAGGAGAGAGAGAGAGAGAGAGAGAGTGTGTGTGTGTGTGTGTGTGTGTGTGTGTGTGTGTGTGTGTGTGTGTGTGTTGAACAATCTAGTAGTGAGGGAAAACAAGCAGAGAGAGAGAGAGAGAGAGAGAGAGAGAGAGAGAGAGAGAGAGAGAGAGAGAGAGAAATTCAGAATCGGATTCAGATTTTTTTTTATCTCTACGTTTTAGTCCATTGCTCCTAATTTAAGGGAGTAATTGAACAATCAGTTCAATCAAAGTTTACTATACCAATTATATAACGCCAGAATAGTATTTTACAAGATAGCAATCTCACGCGACTGAAATGCTTTGTACAAGAAAATTGATAGATTTTTAAAGGTTCTTTCACATTTACATGCTGAAAGTAAACTTCGTCGAAACAGGCTTGGGAATCTGTAAAACTTTGGAGGATTGTATTGTTATCTTAAGCTATTTAGCGCTAGACAACATGAAAGAAAATGAACCTCATCTTCTTAACTGTGTACACACAGTGGGGCAGATAAAAATCATTTTCATTATGGGATCAATAATGGTAGTCATGCTGAGCAATATCTGTTACACCTAGTATAAACACAGTCATTACGATTTTCAGAGAGAGAGAGAGAGAGAGAGGTAAGCAAGACTCAAGACTCAAGATGGTTTATTCATATTAGGCCTCAGCCCATCATGAAGGGGAATGTGAACATTTAACTGGATGAGGATACAACGGATTCAAACTGATACTAATGATGATGATATTAATTGTAATCATGTAGACTTCAGTCAGTCATTACACCTCTTAGTTTAAATCCTTTATACAGAAACAAAGAAAGGTTACGTACATCTTCGGGTATTGTCGATGACATCAACAGACTCAATTTAAACAATGAAGGATGTCTATAATATTTGGGCTAATTAACGTTTCACGTATATGCCTGAGTGCTGGGCAACAGAGAACAAAATGCACCTCATTTTCTTGACTCTCAGTGCATAATGGACAACTGAAGTCATTAGACATACACATTTTATACCGATATCGATGCACTGCCAGCTCAGAAATCCCCAGCCTAAATCTAGTGGTAATATATTTAAGATGCTTATCAATATCAAAATGTAAGTAAGGTTTTAAACTGTGATCACTGCAAAAAGTTCTATACAAGGTGAATCTATCACTAGTTTGGATATGATCGGACCAGGTTTGCCACCGACAGTCAATAAGCCTTTGTCGGAAGCAACATACAAAATCATGAACATTGCCGACGACGCCTTGACTGGCCCAAACAAAACCAAATCCATATTTAAACAAGCATAAGCGAACATTTGTGGCCCAGTTTTTCTTACCTCTTGCATCCAGATCATACAACATATCATACGCTTTACGTGGAATCCTGTAACTCTCCATTTGGATCAACTTAAGCCAGTAACGAATACACTGAACAGCAGAATTTATATATAATGGATATCGATTCGTTTTTCACCATAAATAAGATCATTCGGTGTTCGCCTGTCCACCCCTAAAATTTTCTTCAAAGCAAATAAATGGACTGATTCACAGTGAATAACGGCATTATCTAGACCCCACAATTCAGAGCCATACTGCACAATTGGCTGTATCTGAGAATCAAACAGTTTTCATGAACAAATTAAAAGAATTGTTATTTAACACATACAACCTTTTCAGAAGATAAATAAGAACACTTTTTTAGCTCTGCTTGCAAGGTCTTTGCATGCAGCGGTAAAACTCAAGCGCGTGGAGAAGAATATTCCTAAGTATTTATACACATTTACTACAGGCAAAGTCACGCCATTATATAGCCATCTTTCTCTCTCACTCAATCAAATAGCCACCCTCCTCCTAAATACTATGATATTGCTCTTAATCATATTAACTTTAAGTTGAAGAGATGTTGCGGCACGCTGTAAACTATTCAGTTTGAGTCTGCAAACCTGTGTAACTGTTTCAGCCATCAAAAAACGACATCATCGGCCAACAACAGAATAAAACAATTCAAATGCATCTAGCGAAAAAATCGAGCACCATGTCATGTCTTCCATTGTTGTTAATTACTTCAACCGCTAATTCATTAATGAAAAGAGAGAGAACAGAACAGGACTGCACGCATCTCCCTGTCTTAAACCAGATGTGCAGGCAATGTAATCTGTTTGTCATAGAACCACATCGAACTCTAGCTTTAACATCATTGTACATGCTCTTAATGCACTTAAGTAATTTACCTTTTATGCCATTTTTAAAGAGGACTGGCCAGAGAAGATTTCGATTAATCGTGTCAAATGCTTTTTCGAAATCAATAAATGCAACACATAAATTTCCGGTTGTATAACAAAACTGTTTCTGAATGAGAGCTAGTAAAGAAAACATGTGGTCGACTGTTGAGTATCCTCTCTTAAATCCGGCTTGACACTGACACTCACCTGTGATGTTGTTTTCTTCCACCCATTCTTGCAATCTGTTATTTATTTATTACTATACCAAATACTTTACCGCCAACATCGCTCAAAGAAATCCCTCTATAATTGTTTGGATTATTAATATCACCTTTCTTGAAAATAGGTTGAATAATAGATTCAGACCAACTGTCAGGGAATTCACCGTTATCAAACAAAATTTGTTAAATAATTTGAAAAAAAAAATGAACTACTTGATCGTTTTTGAAATCTATCTTATAAAACTCTGCAATAATACCATCAGGACCAGCTGCTTTTACGTTTTTTTTTTTCAGTTTTCTAAAAGCAAGCAGATTTCTTCTTCTTTAGAAATTGGACGATTCATGTAGCCTTCCGTTTCATCCTCTACTGAGTCCTCATTTACCATATTGTCAGTATCCGTATCCCAGCAATGCTTAAAATGTTTGAAACCAGGAATCAATAGATATATTATTTCTAGGCTGTTTTCTTTTGAAAGATGCAATATGGATAACGTCCCAAAATTCTTTTTGGTTTTTCACTGATAATATAAGTTTGTCTAACAATGTTTGGTTGAACTGTTTTTTTTTCTCTCTTCCGCTTTAATAATTTTTTTTGTACTCACGTCTAGCAATAACATATTCATCTTCTTTTTTTAGTTACTGAATCTCTACTTTCTCTTGAGATTTCACTGCACGACGAATACCCACAATAATCTTCTAGTGTTTCTTTTACAAAAGTTTACATTCTAAATCGAACCATTTACCTGAAGTTCCATTGTTATTAAATGATGTTCGTTTTTTTTTTCATGGATTCAGCACTCTCTCTGATACAATCATTAAAAAACTTCAAAGCATCATTCACGTTAACGTCAAGTAAATCAATCGCAAGACCTATTTTTGTGTGAATTTCTCCACTGCATAAAGTACTGACATATATATCTGCACACTTCTCATCCCACACACAAATTTGTGCATGACATAATCCTCATCTCTTGCACACCGAGATCAGGAGATTTGCACCTTCGGAAAAACAACACATGCTGTGCTGTCACTGGCACATGGTCAGAATCAATACGATCAACAACTGATAATTCACAATAGTCATACAATATCATAAAAAGTTTTACGTGAAAAAACGAAATAGTCTGTGACACTGCTTCCAGAATCGGATATAAATGTGTGTAGCAACCTTCATAGTCGCCTTTGCACATGCCATTCAAAATGCACAGATCTAATGCAGTGCACATATTCAACAATGATTTCCCATAATTGTTCAGCGCATGGTCATTTGATCGTCGAGTCAAACCAAGAGACAAATTATTGAATTGTGGATGAAAATCATTTTCTTCAGAGTAATCATGAGAGATATGAGACGTTCTACTGTTCAAATCACCATTTAAAATAACATGCACGTCATTCTGCAAAAGAAAGTCAGTTAAACATTCTTCAAGCATACTTATTCCATGGTCAATATCAAAATGAGTGTAGAAAGGAGATCCCTCTGGAGGTATATATGTACAAACATACAAAATATCTTTATCTAACCCAAATAACTCTTTATCAATCAAAAAGATGCAGCAATTGATATGGTCCATATCGATACTTTTGATATAAGGAAGAAGATCATTTCTTATTAAACAAACAAGTCCTCCAGACCGTCTACCATGTTTCGTGAATTTTACAGCAGGTTTACAAAAAACAATTTGTATCCGGTAAATATGTCAAACCGACATTCCTCAACGAATGTCTCTCAACTAAACAAACAAAATCAAATTCACAAAACAAAAGAAACGAAAAACTAGAATCACATAATTTTGATAACAATCCATTTACGTTCCACAGCAAGAAAGAAAGAGAAACGATTTCGTTTTGCAAGCAGCGAATGCTGCACGTGCTTGCTCACTCTGTCACCTGATGGCACAACCTTACTGTCCTGGTCAACACCGCGGCGCTCAAGTGTGTCAATGACAGGTGGGTCAGGTGAACGCACCAACGGTGCTCGGGGAATTTGTTGTTCCCTCTCTTGCTGCTTTCAGAGGAAAAAGAAAAAGTACATCTATAAAATGGGGCCGGCCAATGTCCTATCTAGACTCGCGCAAACTGTCCCCATCACCAAGGAAGTACTTCTTGCCATCTATAAGCAGGTGGTCAAAAACCATGTGTGGCTCTCTTCCCATCACTTCTGGCTTTTTTCAGATGGGGTGACAGTTTGCGCCTGATTTCCCTCACACGGAATGAGAAGTCTCCCCCCAACAAAACATTGGTTCCTTGCTTGCAGCTTCTTTTTTACTTTAAGGATTTGAACTTTGTTTTTGTAAAAGGAGCACCTCACAATGATTGGGGAATCCTGTCTGCCATTCAAGCGGTGAACTCTGTCAAATTCTATATCAGTTGCTATATATCCAACTTATTAGTAATGACACCACGTAGTTTGGCTTCACATTCTTCACTGGACTCGTTTTGATCCCTGGGTATTCCATAAAATATGAGATTGTTTCGTTTAGATCTGCCCTCAAGGTCGTCAGTCTTTTTTTCCAACTGTTCTACACGAGAGAGCAGATCAGAGTTTTCCTTTGACAAATTCAGATTTTCCTGTTCAAGGCTTTCAACTTTATCTTTTAAGTTCGTCATATTGTTTTGCAAGTCAAACATATTGTTCTCTCAGCCCTCTCACACACCGTTCCACCTCATCAAGCTTACTGTTTGTCTCGGCGTTCTGGACTTTCATAGACTGCAACATGTCCATAACATCAGTAAGGGTAGGATGCTGGGAAGGAGGGGGTGTAGACTGCCCACCGCCCTGGGATGTCGCGGTCCTGTCCAGGCTCGTCCGTCCACTGGCGGCTTTCTTCTCCATGGCCCTCTTCAACATAAAATATTGGAAGACTGGCAAGAAGGAGCCGCATGTCGCTCGGAAAGCGAGAGGGGGTCGACGGCATGGTTCAGGAGAAGACTGCTGGTGAAATATGGCGACTTGGATCAGCTTCTTTCTTCTTGAATCGGCCAGAATTAGCAGAGCGACATGACAAGACGAGAGAGAGAGAGAGAGAGAGAGAGAGAGAGAGAGGAGAGAGAGTGAGAGAGGAGAGGAGGAAAGAGCGAGAGAGAGAGAGAGTGAGAGAGAGAGAGATGAGAGAGGAGAGAGAGAATTCAGAACTCTGAAAACTGTTATTCGATCAAGGAATGATATTTCAAGCAGAGCCTATTTTCCCAATCTGTCCCTGACAGACAGAGAGAGAGAGAGAGAGAGAGAGAGAGAGAGAGAGAGAGAGCTCTTTTTTCCCAAGAGAGAGAGAGACAGAGAGACAGACAGACAGACAGACAGACAGACAGACCAGACAGACAGAGATTACACATGCAAACTTTCATAGGAATGAAAGGATTAGAGTCAAATTCGAGATCAAGTTCACTTGTGTGTGTGTGTGTGTGTGTGTGTGTGTGTGTGTGTGTGTGTGTGTGTGTGTGTGTGTGTGTGTGTGTGCCACACAGAAATCCTCCATTCCCCAGAAGTTGTCTGACAACCTGTGGAACTGTTCCACACCAACCTGGACAGACCTTGATCCCCATCTCTCCTGCAACTTGATCGTGGAATGTGATTCAGCCCAAGATGAGGCCCGCTGCTATCATGAGCCGTGTGCACGGGGTGGATTTGACGTGGGGGGTCGCTGTTATCTGCTGGGTCAGCCATCACAGCCACTGACTTACTACCAGGCCCGGGACAAGTGTGTTAATCGGGGGGGTTACCTGGCCAGTTTTAACTCCAAATCCGAGATGGATGCGGTCATGCAGGTGGTATGGTGGAACCGTCGTGTTCGTGGAGTATTTGTAGGGCTGGCTACAACCTCCCCGACTTCTCATTATATGTAAGATGTTTTTCCATATATTTGTGTCCTGTGGGATAATTCTGTAATGTTCGGTTCTTTTGATTACTAGAAGTAGCTCCTTCCATCACTGCTCAGACACAACGTGCAGGTTAATTCTGATGTTTAACTATGTAATTTTGATAGAGAGGGCTCTTCCCCTCCCAAGAGGACAGCACCTAACGGCTTGTGAAATCAAAATGGGGGCTCGTTTGCGATTGCTCTATTCAAACCACTGAAGATTTGTATTCACTGTTGGTTGTTCCATTTGTGTTTACAACAGAACAGAATCTAGGGCAATTTAGGCTGACTGAGTCCCAGGCCAGGAGGAAAACTTGGTGTTTGTTGTGTACACGATTATCTCATAATATACGATTACATTGTGTTCAGTTGATTTTATAGCCAAATGTGGTTGTACGTTCTGAATTTTGTTTTGCTATTGCTATCTGAAGTGTTCATTACGACGTGTATTCAACATTACCGCCGCATAAAGTCAGTGATTATGACATGCTCAAACAGGCGTCTCTTTCCCAGTATGAGTTAAGCCGAAGAGTTCTGAAAGTAAAACATCGATGCACGCAGCATGGCAGACAGGAACATATAACAAGTTCAGATATGCCAGCTACTTACAAACAGAAATGGTGGCATTGTCTGACCATGACCAAATATTCGTTGCACTGGCATCCTCTGTAAGAAGCTGCATGAAACAACGACCACTGATTTACACGCTTTCACAGTGCAACGCTAACAGACCCCTCGCAAGGGTGAGTTTTTGTTCCAAGCTCAAAGGCCATTATATCAGCAGGTTGGTAGATACTGCTCATTAATTGTGGTCCTGGCTGACCAAAATATGTCCAGATACATAGCCATCTGATGCGGGCCAGTCCAAGTTCTCAGACTTCAATCCAAATTCCTGACATGCCTGTTTTGTATGGATCCTTTCAGTGAAGCCATGGGAAGCACCAAAAGGTACCTTGGCCGATTTAAATTTTGGGCTGGACCCAGAAAAACACAATATCAAAATTGTGCAAAAGTAACTCTTACTACCATTTCATCACAGGACAGTCTTCAATCTAAGACATACGAGCAAGCTTTGTTTATAATTGAATATTTCTTGCAGTCATTACAACACCAAGCTGATCTGTAAGTTGCTGGAAATGGTGCTCGGTTACTTATCCTTGGAATTTATTAGTTTATTGTAAGTTAGTCCCTTGTGGATTCATTCCAAGAACTGGCCCTCAGCACCTGTGTCTTAAGAGGTTATCTTTTTATATTTTCTACTTTTCACAAGAAAATGTAGCTTGTTTTGCTCTTTGATGATTCTCTTTTGCTTCTTAGGTGGCCCTTTGATTTTTTTTAACTCAAACAAACACACTGCGGTTTTGCACACCAGCCTTTTTCTGGGATAGCATTCTTCTTAAAACCGAAAAGGCAGAGGAGTAAAGTTACCACTTTCCGCGGTCACTGAGGAGAAACTATCAGGTTTCGAAATACTGATATTTAACCAGGAGTTATATGTTAGTGAGTTTCGTCCCTCTGGTAGATTTTCTCCCCCTTGGAGACTATAAGCTTGCTGAAGGCTCATTTTGAGAAACATTTATTATTCCCCATTCACCGTCTGAAGTACATACTGTTAGTTAGGTAGAATTAACTGCCACTGCAGATATGAATGCTTATCTCCCCCTATTTCTTCAATCTAAGACATAAGAACAAGTTTTGTTTTATAATTGAATATATATATATATATATATATATATATAGAGAGAGAGAGAGAGAGAGAGAGAGAGAGAGAGAGAGAGAGCGCTGAACACATATATATATATATATATATATATATATATATATATATATATATTTGTTAAAAATAGTATGATAAAAGGAAGTTTTAAAAAGATTTTTAAAACTTCCTTTTATCATACTATTTTTAACAGATGTTGCTCCCCAAGGGGTTGAGCACCTTAAGATTTTTATTAGGCGTTTTAGCAGTATTTTAATATATATATATATATATATATATATATATATATAGAGAGAGAGAGAGAGAGAGAGAGAGAGAGAGAGAGGCATGCATACTTACAGACAGACAGACAGACAGACTCTTTTGCGTTACAGGTACAGACGGATGCTTCAGTGGGATGATCAGACGATCGCTTACCATCCGAGAGTGTGTTATGAACACTACTTTTTTTGGACGTTGAGTAAGTTTAAGAAATGGATCATGCAATCAATAGAAGGATAAAATCTTAGAAACATACTCATAAAACAACCATGATCATAAGATTAATAAGATGACGATGATAATAGTTTTATAAGAAATGGGAAAAAAAACCCGTAAAATGAAATCTCAAAAATATATCGGTACATGATGAGAAAATTTGAGGAAAAAACAAAAAAACTAATGATGATGATGATGACAACTATGATTATGATGATAATAATAATAGTAATAATGATAATAACAATGATAACAACAACAGCAACAACAACAATAATGATAATAATAATAGCATTAGTAAAGATACTAAGAATGATGATTGTGATGATGATGATAATGATACTACTACTACTACTGATAATAATAGTAATAATAATAATAATAGTATGATGATGATGATGATGATGATGGTAATGACTATGATAATGATGACATGATAGTGATAGCAATAATTATGATAACAACAGCAAAAATGATGATGATGATAATAGTAATAATAATAATAATAATAATAGCAATAATAACAACAGCAATAATAACAATAACAATAACAGTGACAATGATGATGATGAAGAAGAAGAAGAAAGAAGAACAACAACAACAACAACAACAACAACAACAAAGATAATAATGATGGTGCTGATAATAATAATAATAAAAATGATAATAACAACAACAGTGATGATTTTAGCAACAGCAGTGATAATCATCATTATAGTAATACACTATCACAAGCAACAATTATAACATAAGCGATAATAATGACGACGACGACTAAGATGATGATGATGACGGTGATGATGATGATGAAGGTGATGATGGTGAATAATAATGATGATAATGGTGATGATTATGATGATGATGATAATAATAGTAAAAGTAGTAGTAGTAGTAGTAGTAGTAGTAGTAGTAGTAGTAGTAGTAGTAACAGTAGTAGTGGTTGGAAAAGAATACGATTGACGAATGAATGAAAAAGTAACAGTTCTGTTGAGACACACACACACACACACACACACACACACACACACACACACACACACACACACACACACACACTCAGCACTTACACTCAGTCACAGACAGACTCACACACACACACACACACACACACACACACACACACACACACACACACACACACACACACACACACACACACACACATCGCGCAAAGAGAGAGAGAGAGAGAGAGAGAGAGAGAGAGAGAGAGAGAGAGAGAGAGAGAGAGAGAGAGAGAGACTCACACACACACACACACACACACACACACACACACACACACACACACACACACACACACACACACACACACACTCGTCTAATATCACTTTATGTGGAAAGACGTTAAATTGAAGACAATAACAACAGCAACAACAACAACAACAATAACACACACACACACACCGACTCTTTGGCAAAGATTTCTCATACTGATCCAATCCCAAGCTGGGAAAGAAACAGGGCAACATTTGACCTTAATCACACTGATGCTAAAAAAGCTAATCATCCGCATATCTTGTCATATTCAGCAAAGATGCATATGCAAAGCAAGTATCCTAACCATCTTAAGGTATATACGGATGGATCATTGACAAAGAACAAAGACGCTGGATCTGCTTTTGTTATTCCATCACTTTAAAGTAGATAAAGCATATTCAATAGGAAAAAAAATCGATCTATCTTAGTCGCCGAAATGATAGCTATACTAATGGCTTTGACATATTTAATTGATTTACCGCAATCAATCTTGCAAGTATTATTTATGTGTCGACTCAATGTCAGTACTACAATCTATAAGTTTTTCAGTTCTAATTCTGAAAACTTTTTTTTTAAAGGAAATATGTTATTTAATTCATATTTTGATGTGCAAGGGAACCGATTTTTAACTTTTTTTCTGGGTCCCTTCCCACACTGTGGAATTTTGGGCAATGAATTCGCTGACAGATCTGCCAAAAAGGGAGCCAAAACTGAAATGAGTGCACACAGTCACTTTCTGTCCCCTTGACTTTACAAGAGTGTCATCAAGCTTTAAAACAAGTGGCTTGGGACTTTTTTTAGAAACAACCAGAACATCCCTTTTTGCGGGTTAATGCTCGAAATAGCCATGTTCTCAGCTTTGATCAGGTTGAAGGCATTGAACACCTGCAGGTTCGTGATATGTATCAGTACAGAAACTTTGTTTCAGTATTCTATAGACTGAAACTCGACGCATTCAGAACGAAATATAGTGCAGGAACAAAATGCGTATGTGGTAAGGCAAACGTGTCGAGAGCCCACGTTTTATTTGATTGTGTGACTCTTAAGGGCGTACTTACCCATGTTTATTAGGTATGACAGTGACTGATGTTTTTTTCTGATATTGATTTTGCTTTTTGTGAAAAGACGTAAAAATGAAAGTACTACTACTACGTATGAAAGACAGGAAATCGTATAGCCTTTCTATAAACGTTCTCAATCAGCAGGTAACTGGTATCCTGCAGCAAGCCTGGAGGCCTTTTCATTAAGTACTATAGCTGTCGCTTGTTCCTCCTTCTGACGCCTCCTTGGGGAAAGAATGCAACAATGAAAGTCCTTATTGGAGATTGATGTCCTCTCAAAACTCTTCCTCTCTAAAATGCAAGTCTGTCTATAAGTAGTTTAACTGATAAAGATTTTGCCACTTGTTCAATTTTCTATCTAGAAGGATAAAGCATGAACTCCGACAAAGGACCAGCCGCCGTGGGCGTAGTGGTTAGCGTCGTGGACTCCTAGCTGGGAGGTCGTAGGTTCAATTCCCATCAGAGTCATGTGGGATTTTTCTTCCCTGACCGGCTCCTACACAGAGTTGAGTTTGCAATGGGCTCAGCTGGGAAGACTGGGACCACACAGTTGAGTTTCATCCCTAAATGGATGCGTCTCTGAGAGTATTGCTCAAATTTCCTGACCAACACTGCAGGTGTCCGTATCTCTCGCGCCTGGTTGACGCTGGGATATATTATGAAAGCATAGAGCACAGCCCAGTCATGCAGTCTCAGACCGGAATGAAAATCCGAAATATCATCTTAATCATCCTCATTCTCATCGATCAGCATTAAAAAGTATCAAATTCTGTGACCCTTCATGCCCTCCTCTCATGGCGACCTCTGTCTCGATGTCACCCTCCACGTCTGCAGTCTTGGTTTGATTCAGTCGGGGTCACCGGTATCAGCGAGTCCATGGGGGTTGTCGCTGAACAGACGTGGTGGCATCCACCGGAGGGATAGCTCACTCACGCCGGCTTCACAAACTGAGCAATTATTGTCGTCAGTAGGGGGCTTAGTATGTGGTGTCCTGTGTATGTTGGATCAGAACAGGCGCCACTTAATACCACCGAAGTGACACAGCAGCTGTGCAGTGGCTCCTCCGGTGGGTTGCCTCTTGACGACTTGGTATTGACTGCTCCCAGTGGATTGTCGGTGCCAGGGCTACAGTGGGACTGACCGGGCTGTGGCTGTGGACCGTATGTCGGAGTGAGCAGCGTGGATGCACTGCCACTGAGATGGCACAAAAGATCGGACAGAAAAGAAAAAGAAACTCCGACACAGCCACCAAGACCAGCGAAAAGTGCTCTGTGATCGCAGATTTTTGTGTGTTTTCAACTCATGTAAACCACTACAAAAGGACCAGATCTGAAGAAGAAGAAGAAGAAGAAGAAGAAGAAAATGACAATGGACAATTTATCACAATGGTTGACTTGTTTTATTGTTAAAGAATTTAGACACGAACAGGGGTTTACAGAGCCCATACTTTATTCTTCGTACTTGTATTCTTCGAATGTAGTTTTTTGTTTGTTGTTTTGTTTTGTTGTTTTTTTTTTCACATGCAGGTGCACTTTCTTTCAACTTTCTGCACTGGTGTATGAATTTATGTGAACAGGATTGATGATAATAAGTGTCATTAATGGTTTAGGTAGTCACGTGCTCGTCAACGTTTAAGTATTGCATTGACTTAAATGTTGTCCAACTTGGGAGTTATGAATCTGATATGCTTCTTTGTTTGTGCATATTGGTAATTTGATATAGTGGCGTTTACTTGGTATGTTGGTAACACCCACATTGTGAGTCTACCTTCAACTTGTTACCAAGTAAGTTAGTTTATTGGTGTTTTTTTTTGTTGTTGTTGTTTTTAAAGTATGTGCGTGAGGGAATATTCTTATACATAATTATAATGCTATGTAAATGTGTGGGTTATCATGCATGTAACAGGTTAGCATAATAATCTCTGAAAATATATGCATCTCTCTCTCTCTCTCTCTTTCTCTCTCTCTCTTGGGTCACGTGGTTTGACACGAAGCGACAGGGCGCCATTTATTTCAGCTGCGGCAAGAAATCTGTATTTTCTTGTGGCAATGCCAGTTACTGGACCTCCAGTGACTGCAGAGTCAGCCCTGAACGCCCTGCTGACTGACAATATCGTTTCCAGCTGGAAACATTTCAGGGTGAAGGCGGCAACACGGTGTGTCGTTTTGTGACTGAAGCCAGTCAGCGCAGTGTCAGCAACAACAATGGCGGATCCTGTGCTGAACCGGAGAACGCAAGTTCAGTATATAGGAAGAAACCCCTCAGCCAGGTGCGTCGAGATCAAGAGAGAGAGCCAAACAACAGAACAGTCGACGTGAACAGGTTGGTGCTAGACCCCAGAAACACCAGTAATGAAAATGAACTGCTTAACATCGAGTCAAACGAACGCAGTACACAGCAAAGTACACAGAACATTGCAGAAGAAAAGACATCTACCTGCGATGATGATGACACACCGCATATTCCGGATTCTCATCTGTCTTTGTGTTCCCATCAGTCGGAGTGCAACATCTGCGATTCAGAAATCCAGCAGCCGGACGTCGACATAAGTGTTGAGCAATCCATCGACAAATAGTTGTCGGTTTTGATTCTGGAGTAGTGAAGGATTATGTTGCTACTCTGACTGATCGGCAGGTGCAGAGACGATTGCGTGATCTGCATAGAAATAAAGCGTTCCGGAAGGTTGTGCTTCATCGAACGGACAGTAAGCGAGGGGCTGCTGTGTGAAGCTGATGATATTGTTTGGGAATATTCCTACGATCCACACTCGGAGGACCATTGCTTGTTCTGGTTCGTTAAGCAGGAAGAAAGAAACATGTCTTCAGAGAAATGTGTCAAACTGGCCAATCTTCGGAAAGGAAGACGCACTTGCAACACAGAACACGCAGAGACCCAAGCACGTGCTTTGCGGTGGCTGCACGCTCTCCATGGGGTTGATTCAGTTTTACCTGGGATGACCGTCATCTACAGAACTGACAGTGAATGTAGACCAGTGACATTTTCTCGTTCGCGTTTTTTGTCATGTAAAGTGAGAGAGAAAAGACATTGCTGTGGTTTCCATGTCAATGGAATCGAGTCGCGTTTTGTCCGTGTACATTGCACCGATTTGCTAAATGGCTTAACAGCTTATTAGCATTAAACTTCTCTCTCTCTCTCTCTCTCTCTCTCTCTCTCTCTCTCTCTCTCTCTTGAAGCCCTAAAAAAATTGTAGCGTAATGGGCAGGTTTTTTTACGTGTTCGTCTACCAGTTTGTGGAGCGATGATAAATCAGGCTGATGTGTGTGTTCACTTTGACAAAATCTTGCTATGACAAGAAGGCGTACTACTACATGTGTGAATTTGATTCTGCTTTCGGCGCCAGCCGACCTCACAAAGTCCCGCAAAATCGACAAGAAGAAGTATCGCAGGAACCAGTCACACTGACAGACATGTCTGCCATCGGACAAGAAGAAGTATCGAGGAACCAGTCACACTGACAGACATGTTGCATCAATTTAATACTCCCCACACTTTCCTGTCACTCCCGCAAAATCGACAAGAAGAAGTATTCGTTGCCCTGACAAGACATGTCTGCCAATCAGACACACTTTCCACACTTCCTGTCAACCATTCGTTGCCCTGACAAGCATTGGGTACCGGCCTTTATGGCTTGTGATCTCCAAAGCCATTGCTGGGCTGACAACGACATCAACTTTCAGCCACCTGATGACGCAGTTACTGCATTGACGTCATCTTGGTGTACGGCTCCCAACACGTTAGACTCGCTATACTTTCTGTGTTCCAGCTTTGGAGAGCGTCTGCCTTTCACGTTGGTTTGTGATTACAGTGCGGACTGTTTTGATGGCAGTGATGAGGATTTCTGTGTCCATCCGCCGTGTCCATTAGAGAAAGCGCTTCCTTGCGGTAATAGTGGTCAGGTACGCCAAACACACGCAGGCACAGACACTCAGACACAAACACAGACACAGAGACATACGTGCATGAGCATGCACGCACATATACACACACTTAATCATATATATATATATATATATATATATATATATATATATATATATATATATACATATACAATATATGTATATATACATATATATATATATGTATGTATATATATATATATATATATATAGAGAGAGAGAGAGAGAGAGAGAGAGAGAGAGAGAGAGAGAGAGAGATTTGTTTATATTATTATTATTATTTCATTATGTTTATTATCATTATTGTTGTTGCTGTTGCTGTTTTATCATTTTTATCATTAGCATTCAGATGTGATATATATATATATATATATATATATATATATATATATATATATATAAAATAATAATTAAAAGCAAATCTTAAAAGCTGGGATAACAAATTTGTTTCGAGGTCCCTTCCTCTCTTCAGATCCCGTGCAATCCCCTGCTATTGACCTCAATTGTATATATATGTTTTGAATTGTGAGTGGCAGTTCAGTTGTGTTGTGTTGCACGTGTTTGTGCAAGGGGGGCCCTGTAAAGGTTGTAAGGCTTTCTTTATTAGGTATTATTGTATGAGGGGTCCTATCAGGGTTGCTATTTTATATTTGTTGATAAAATTTCCTTTTGTGCCTGCAACTGTCTACGATTTCAACTCTTGCGTTCAATGTTGCCATACTAGCTTTGCATAGAATCATCCACTTTCTGTTATGCACAGATTAGATTACATCTTTTTGTTTTATTATTGTATGCTGCTGCTTTCTGATTATTTTCCATGTAATGTTAAAATCTGTATTTGTTTTCTTGAGATCCCATACATGTTTACTTAACTCTCTTTGATGTTTGTATTTTTCATTCTGAAAGATTGTTTGTGATTGGCGTACCTAGCTTTGAATTTCTTTTCTGTAATCCCTATGTATGTCTCTGTATGACACTGGTTGTTCAGAGGGCATTGTTCTTTGGTTGTGCAATTGCAAGTTTTCCGTTTGTCACCCTCGTTTTTGACATTGGTTTTTCTTTATGTTTGACGCATCAATATTTTTTTTTAAGATTTGGCATACAAGAATAAGATAGTTTGACAGTGTTCCTATTGAATATTTTTAAAAGTTTATGGTCTTTCTGGAACGATTCTGTTAATATTTTAAAGAATTCTTTGCCAATGTTTGGTTTTCACCCTACCATCATATGGTGGGTTGTACCAGGTTATTTTCCTCTTTCTGTTCTTCTTCCTGCTCAGTGGTACTTTCAGGTTCGTATTTCAACTTGTAATTGTATCCACTTTTCAACAGGGCTTCTTGGTAGTCTGTTGCTGCATCGTTGAATATTTCCTCGTTGCAGGAAAGGCTGGATAGCCTCTTGTTTTATCCTTGTGGTATAGTTTTTTATGATTGTTGGTGGGTGATTGCTCATGGAATTTACATACAATGGTGTATCATTAGGTTTTTTGTATGGTCTGTATTGGTTTTTGTTTAGGTCTAATGTTACATCCAAGTAGTTGACTACTTTTTTTGTTGGCTTCTATTGTAATTTTTAAGTTGTGGTTTTGAAACAATTTGCATAGTTCTTTCTTTTTTTTATTTTCTACCTCTCTAGGTGTGTTGTCCAGTGCTGCTAATCCATCGTCTCTGTATAGCCCAACTTTGTGTCCAAGTAGTTTCTGCATTTCTGACAATAGCAACAGGCCCACTGTCTCGCATGTTTCTGCACCATCATATGAACCCATTGTCACGTCAAAAGTGGAATGCTTTTTTTTTTTCCTGTAAGGCTCCTTTTTATTGTACAATAGAGTTTTATTTTGCGTGGAATATGATTTCCAATTCTGAATTTGTTATATCTCAGTATATTTAGCAGTAAATTCTAAAGCTTTTCTGAGCAATTCTTCATTGATGGATGGGTAAAAATCCACAATGTCGAATACGATAAAGGTTGTTCTGTTTTTGTTTGTTTAATTTCTGGAACCATTGCACCACCTCATATGTATTTTTCCAAAGGTTCAGTTCGAAATTTGATTTGGCTTCAGCTACTATTTTTTCTAGAATTTGCTTGCTTACCCTTCCTAGTTCAGACTTTGTGGGGTTGATCAGTCTACATGTGGGGTTGTTTTGAAAATTAGGTTTGTGATCTTTTAGTGTTATGAATGCTTCTCGTTTTTTGCCGTGGTTTCTATCCTATCACTAGTTTTAGTTCTATGCGTTCCACCAGTTTCTTTTCTTCTTCTCTGATGGCAGAACATGTTTTCTCTTCAGCTCTTTTATAATTCTTTTGGATGTTTTTACTGAGGAGCTGCTCGTAATCTTTCACGTCCATTTTTTATAAAAAATTACTGGTTTTGTCTGCTTTGACAAATATTTTTTCATCAAGCAAGCATATATCTTTTATATTGCTGCTCAGAGATTTTTGGAAGTTGCTATTTACTTTCCTAAATGTAATGGTGGAAATCATGCTTTTTAATCTTTCCTCAAAGCTCCTCATTTCTTCAATAACTGGTGGAGATCTCCATGAGTTGATACCATATGTTTCTGTCTTTTCCTGCTGTGCTTTAGGGTTGAGGTAAAAGAAAGCTCTCCATCTTAAATTGCGTACAAATTTCTCTGTTTTTTCAATTAGCCTTTTTATGTAGTTCTCTGGTGTAGCATAGGCGATGTTTTTGGTTGATAGGTTAAAAAAATTTACTTTCTCCATTTTTTCCAAAAAAGTACTAGCCAGGTTTAAAGTGCTCGACACGTGGAGCTTTTTCTCTAGTCAATAGTATATCTTCTGGCTTTGTTTTTAGAAAAAGTGCTCAACCATGTGGGAGCAGCTAAAATAATGATTAAAAGCAAATCTTAAAAGCTGGGATAACAAATTTGTTTCGAGGTCCCTTCCTCTCTTCAGATCCCGTGCCAATGCCCTGCTATTGACCTCAATTGTACATAGGGATTACAGAAAAGAAATTCAAAGCTAGGTACGCCAATCACAAACAATCTTTCAGAATGAAAAATACAAACATCAAAGAGAGTTAAGTAAACATGTATGGGATCTCAAGAAAACAAATACAGATTTTAACATTACATGGAAAATAATCAGAAAAGCAGCAGCATACAATAATAAAACAAAAAGATGTAATCTGTGCATAACAGAAAAGTGGATGATTCTATGCAAAGCTAGTATGGCAACATTGAACGCAAGAGTTGAAATCGTAGACAGTTGCAGGCACAAAAGGAAATTTTTATCAACAAATATAAAATAGCAACCCTGATAGGACCCCTCATACAATAATACCTAATAAAGAAAAAGCCTTACAACCTTTACAGGGCCCCCTTGCACAACACGTGCAACACAACACAACTGAACTGCCACTCACAATTCAAAACATATGTATACAATTGAGGTCAATAGCAGGGGATTGGCACGGGATCTGAAGAGAGGAAGGGACCTCGAAACAAATTTGTTATCCCAGCTTTTAAGATTTGCTTTTAATCATTATTTTAGCTGCTCCCACATGGTTGAGCACTTTTTCTAAAAACAAAGCCAGAAGATATACTATTGACTATATATATGTGTGTGTGTGTGTGTGTGTGTGTGTGTGTGTAGACTTGGAGTAAAATAAAAAATAAAAAAAAACAGAAGTAAACAGTTTCATTTTAAATTGTATAATATCCAATAAAATTTTCGCTTAAAAGCTTCTTCAGTAATGGCAGAAGTAAACAGTTTCATTTTAAATTGTATGATCTCCAATGAAACTTTCGCTTAAAAGCTTCTTCAGTAATGGCATTTTCGCTTAAAAGCTTCTTCAGTAGTGGCATTTTCGCTTAAAAGCTTCTTTAGTAATGGCATTTTCGCTTAAAAGCTTCTTTCAGTAATGGCAGCCCCTTACTGAAGAAGCTTTTAAGCGAAAATTTTATTGGAGATTATACAATTTAAAATCAAACTGTTTACTTCTGTGTGTGTGTTTTTTTTTTTTACTCCAAGTTTTTACCCCAGAAGTATATTTGGGAGGAGTGGTGACCAGCAAATCATTTGGACTGATCATTGAAGATTATATATATATATATATATATATATATATAGAGAGAGAGAGAGAGAGAGAGAGAGAGAGAGAGAGAGAGAGAGATTTTTATTATTATTATTATGTTATTATTATTATTTATCATCACCATTATTGTTGTTGTTGTTGTTGTTGCTGCTGCTGTTGTTTTAACATTTTTATCATTAGCATTCAGATGTGACATATATCATCGCCTTCTTGACGTTAATTTCCTTTTTTTTATTTTACGGTAATTCCATTCCTCTCTCCTCCTCCACGTGCCCTGAGCTTTTGACCCTGATGTTGTATGTACTATTCACTCGCGAATCTTCGACGAAGTGTCTCTCTTGTGTTGTTCTTCTCTGTATCAGTATATCTACATGTGCGTCAGTGGTGGTAGACTGACAATGAGTGTGTTACTCTAATGGACCACTTGTCAGTATGCATATATTCACCTAGCAGTATTTTGATACCATGACATAAGGCTGATTCCTTATGACGTATGTCTTTTTTTTCATGTGGTACATCATTTAAGCTTTTCTTCTATTTTCCCTTACAACCAGTTTGAGGCAGTAGTTTCTGCCATAGGATTGTTACTTTATTGCATTCCTTTTGTAAATACTTGGCAGTGTGTTGACGAGTCCTACAGGTGCAGCATTGATAACTCTCCCTGCAGGACGTCCTCTAGCATCAGGCTGTGTAACCATGCCACCATGAGTCGGACACTCTCATATATGAAACCAGTATGGGAATCGTATAGTTTCCCTGCACTGGTTCGTTTTGATAGTGATGACGAAGAAACGGGAGTCAGTTACTACAATATGATATCAGGATCCCAAAGTCCTCCAACACATTTTGAATGTCCCTCCATAGCTTACCACCTGCCTGTGTTTGCACGGTGTAATAGCGTATATGACTGTCCTAACAAAGAAGACGAGGCAGACTGTGAGACCTATGCCTGTCCTGGCTACTTTCGCTGTCGTCAGTCTCAGGTGTGTCTGCACCCAGATCATGTGTGTGTGACGGCAGAAACCAGTGTCCTCAGCATGACGATGAATGGGTACTGCTCCATGTCTTGTCCTGACCAGTGCTCCTGTCAGGGTCTGGCTTTTACCTGCAGACAGGTGTTTGATGTGGAGGCATTTTCAGATGTGCGATATTTAGATGTGTCTTTTACTAGAATGAAAGCAGAAAGTCTTTTTATGAACATAATGCTGATATATCTGAATATGACAAGTTGCTTTCTAAACGAACTACACCTTCCAAAACTTCCCAGTGTGAAGGTTCTCGATGTCAGCGAAAACCAGTTGAAGGTGTTTTCTTTGGAAATGTTGAATAACGCCAGCAACCTGAACTGTTTGGTTCTGACAAAAAAAATCCCCTGACTATTTTGTTTCCTGGTGGATCAGAGGAAATGAAGTTTCCTAATCTCAGAATCCTGGACTTGGCCTCCGTGGAGATACCGATTTTAGACCTGAACAATCTTCAGCCTTTCCCAGGACTCGTTGCCCTCAACCTTTCTTGCAGCAATACACAGAGAGTGACAGGGAAAGGATTTGACAATCCATTTCTCGCCAAACTAGATCTCCGCGGCAGTGAGATGTCAGACTTTTCTCACACATTGTTGAAACGTTTGAGTAAGCTCAGAGAACTGCACGCTGACGACTTCAAGCTCTGCTGCGTCCAGACTTTGCCAGAACACACTTCACTACGAAGAATTGTGACGCGCCCCTTCCCATTTTTTGTACTTGTGATCGTCTCCTAGGATCTAAGGTGCAGCAGGTTCTTGTTTATCTTCTGTCAGTTTTCGTCCTTGTGGGCAATGGTCTCATTTGCATAATGCTTACCAGAGCCAATAGAGAGAAGAGCAACATTAACATATTTGTGTGTCACCTATGTGGGTCTAAAATCCTGATGGGAGTGTGCCTTTCAACACTGTGTGTAGTGGACCACATGTACAGTGTTATTACCTGTGGAGGGACACGGACTGGAAGTCTGGTGTCGTTTGCAACTTCTTAGCGTTCATGTTCTTGCTCTCCTGTGAGGTGGCCGTCTTTCTAGATGTTATAATGGTCCTGGATAGGTGTGTTGTACTGACCAGGATGAACAAAGGTGGACATCAGTGGAAAAAGAAAGCAGTTTTTATCTCTCTGTCTCCTGGCGTGGTCGGTGGGTGTCTGTCTCTCTATAGTTCCCACTGTGTCATCTGACAGTGGATTCAGTCAGACAAGTCTCTGCATTCCACTGCCTGTCTCAGGGGATCAACCAGGAGGACATCACTACGCCTTCAGTCTGATGGTCGTTCTGAACAGCACGATGACTGTGTTGACAGTGGTGGGACAGATCTACATCTACGTCATAATTCAAGGTAATGCTTTAATTTTTCTAGCCAGTGGCAGCCAAGCAAGTGACGTCTCATTAGGATTATCCGTCATCGGTATTTCAATGGGGGATGTGTGCTGCTGGTTCCTCGTGACGTTTTGGACATTTTGACGTCACATGACACATGGGTGCTGGTGAGGTAATGTTTTCAGCATCGGTTTTCTATATTTTTGCAAGTGCATCAATAACGCCGTTCCTATATCTGTTGAATGGTGTTTTCGAACGTCGAAGACAAGTGCAGAAACAACGAGTTTTGAAGCGTCTGGGTTTGAAGCTTAGAGAAAAAGTAGGATGATTGTAGTATATAATGAAATTAGTTCTGAATAAAAAACACAGATTCTAAAGCCATGGATTTGTCACTTTTTTGTTGCAGATGAATGTAAAATTGCTCTCTCTCTCTCTCTCTCTCTCTCTCTCTCTCTCTCTCTCTCTCTGCACTTTCGATGGTGAGACTGAGTTGTATTGTGAGGGACGCGACCAGTACTCCTGCTGAAGGCATACCTTCATCTTTGAAAGCACATGGTGAATTCTGTTCACTATCCCACGACTATGTCCTCGTTCAGACTCAATGATAGTGTAAATCAGAGGCCTTTTTTTTTGACAATGACACTGACAAACAGCCATCCACGCAAGTCAGAAAAATACATGCAATGTCGCTCTATCTTGCGCACACACCTACAGGCACATAACCAGAAACATTCAGAAATCGTTTCTTACCGAAACAGAACTTCATCCTGATACAGCAGAGGGTACTGCGTAGATTCCTGTACCATTTCCGGCGATTGCAGCTGATCATACGTGAAACCTACACATCAGGGAACCATTGGTGAGTCAAGCAGATCATATACTTCGACACCAGTGAAACAGACATGATGGCAGGCATGGACAAAGTGACAAAAGGCCTCCACCACGCCTTCAGGAATGATGAGCAACTGACGATGATCGACATCTTGGAAAAGTACAATGAGCACTGAACAGTCAAATCTTTGCAGATTGGACTGAAGTCTTCTTGACCAGTATGCAGTGGCACCGTAAGACCCCACAGGGAATACGCTTCCAACGCCTGGTCAACAGCTGCCAGGACCAACATGAACAGCTTGACCAGAGTGCAGAATGCAGGCCTCAGCTTGATCACAGGAAGAACGAAGACCACTCCCATTGCTGCAATGGAGAAAACATCAAGCCTCCATTCTTTGGACGAACGAAGGGAGGAAAAACAACTGAGACAAAGCGAGAAGTTGAAAAGATTCCCATCCCATCCACTGCACACCAGACTCCATGTTCCAACAAAGAACAGACTCAAGCGCCAGAGCCCCAACTATCTAAGCAAAGCGCTTCAGGAAAGGTATAGAAAATTGCTACCAACAGCAGACCACCCAATGCTCCAAAACTGCATAGAGTGGACAGCTGATACCCCCCCCCCCCCCCCTTGACAGCCTTGACATCCTTGGCATTGGAGCTAAAGAGATCACAGTGAAGACCATCATCCACAGCCAGCTCAGGGCAGAATGGAGAGAAAGACTACAGGTGGAGGTAGAGAAGGATGACATTCACCATCTTGAGCGTGCCAACAAGTCGCCATCTTCAGACTAAGAACTGGACACTGTCAGTTGCTCTCCCACCCCTATCGCCTGAATATATCGCACACAGATGAGTGCCTATGTGGTACTGGCGCATAAAACTGAGCCCACGTACTTCAGTCCTGTCCCACTTTCGACAGCCTGCGGCGATAGTTTTGGCCCCGTGCAGTGGAACTCCAAGAAAAGCTGTGTGAAACGGCAGACTCACTCTGACGGACCGCTGACTTTGCCAAAGCTACCGGACTTTGTATCTGACCGGCATGACCAGGGAACGCAGAAGAAGAAGAGGAAGGACTGAAGTTTCATTAAGTATCTTTTATTTCGTTTTACTAAGTATCCCTATTTAAAGGAACCTGTAAGACCTTATTGAAACCTCTTCGATACTCAAATGTTCAATCCATTTGCCCACACAATCTGTTTTGTGAACATTGAAAACAAACAAATAAACAAGTAAAGGACTGTGACAACATTGTATCATTCATTTAAACACACTTTCATTTGTTCATTCATTTATTCATTTGTTCACTCACTCTCTCTCGCTCACTCACTTGTGCATTTATGTTTGACTGGATATTTAATTTAACACAACAAAACCCTGTAACCAATCAACCAGTAATGCACTCGTGTCTACTTCCATCTGTCCTTTCTCACAATGTCCACAACCCTCTTTGCTAGTTAATGATGTCCACACTCATCCTCTGTATGTTACTTTCTCTGTAAGGGACACATTCGGGTCTTTTTTCTTAACTTTTCTTTCTTATGATGTCATGATCTGTCTTTCCATACTTGCAGCCGCCATCTTCCCTTTTGTCAGGGTTCCATCATCCATTTGTCCTTGTTTGTGGTTTCCTTATCGATCTTTCGTTTCTCTTCTCTGTTTGGCTCATCTTTCTTTTACTTTTAATGATGTCTTTATCCTCCCTTTTTATCCTCCTTTCTTTTGTATAGACGCCAGATGTTGCAGATTGTCATTGCCTTTCCCATAATGTTGTCTGTTATCTTCCTGCAACTGGCGATATCAGGCCTGTCCACTGTGTAGACTTGTTTAGGCAATTGCACTGGTCTTTGCTGGCCTCTTTTTTTTTTTTTTTTTTTTTTTTTTTTTTTTTTAGCTGTTGAGATAGGTACATTGGCTATGCTAGGGCTATCAGCTATCATTATTTGGATAGGTACATTCAGGCGGGGAGCAGGAACAGCTCAGTGGTAGAGCGCCGGACTTGTAATCTTGGGGTTCCGGGTTCGAATCTTCCGCCAGGCAGTTTCTGTACGGGGGGGATTTTCAGGAGTATCAGCCTGCGTACGCAGAAAAGGAGAAGAAACAGAAGGTATGTTCAGGCGTGATGTTCACATACACCATAACTTACGTGACGGATTAACCCTTTCAGACCGCATGTGTGTGGTCAAAGAAGGTGGAGCACGGAAAACCTCAGAACAGCGCACTAAGATAAGCAGTGGAAATGGCAATTTTTGTGTCGGTCGGAATTTCAAACTGGGAAACGCCATACGTCACTTATGGGTCAAACCGGGCACCATGTTATTTTGGGTGTAGGATGTCTGTTTCTGGCACCATGTTATTTTGGGGTGTAGGAAATCCGTTCATATCTAGCACCAGGTTATCTTTGGTGTAGGATATCCCGTTTATATCAATCACCATGTTATTTTCGGTGTAGGATATACAGTCAAATGTAATGTTTGGTGTAGGATATCCGTTTATATCTGGCATTATGTTATCTTCGTTTAGGATATTCGTTCATCTCTCGCACCATGTTATGTTTGGTGTAAGATATCCGTTCCTCGCTCGAACTATGTTGTTTTCAGTGTAAGATATCCGTTCATATGTGGGCACCGTGTTATTTGGGTGCAGGATTTCTGTTCACATTTGGCACCATGTTACTTTCAGCGTCACATGTAACCTGTTCGTGCACACCGAGCACAATGTTTCCATCGCCGTAAAAGTGTGCACTGGTATCCATGGTTTTCTGCCGTAAAGTGTGCACTGGTATCCATGGCTTTTTGCCGTAAAGTGTGCACTGGTGTCCATGGCTTTCTGCCGTAAAGTGTGCACTGGTGTCCATGGCTTTTCTGCCGTAAAGTGTGCACTGGTATCCATGGCTTTTCTGCCGTAAAGTGTGCACTGGTGTCCATGGCTTTTCTGCCGTAAAGTGTGCACTGGTGTCCATGGCTTTTCTGCCGTAAAGTGTGCACTGGTATCCATGGTTTTTCTGCCGTATAAAGAAGGCTGTAACGCGTTCCTTGCAACATGTTACTTCATCTGTGATGTGTAGGACATCCGTGCGCGCGCGGCATCGAGTTACTATCGCCGTAAGATGTGTGATACACATTTCAGCTCTGGCATTGTTACTTTCTCTGTAAGATGTTGAGTACCTGAAGCACGCCCGACACTGTTACGTTCACCATAGTATGCTAGGTGCACGCCTGACATGATGTTACTTTCGCTGTAGGATGCCTGGTGCATCTTTCTTTCTTTCTTTCATAGATCTGTTTTTTCATTAGCACGCAAACAAGACAAGTCAAAAATTATATTTTCTCAGTGGGTGAGAATCTGGGTGCATGGGTTGACCAAACTCTGGTTTCAACAACTCTCCTCACCTTGCATTAGTCGCACCTTCCACGTCGAGCGCAGAAGAATCGGTTCCTTCCGTTCCTGTCTTAATGAAGAAGCTGTCTCTACTTTTCTGCTTTCTTTTGTCAATTGTACACCAGATAACGCTTTTTTTTTTTTGGGGGGGGGGGGGGGTTGGGGGGTGGGGGGTTATCTAGTCCTGGGGATCCGGCCTTAATAACATCCAGAACTGTGCTGAGTGACTTGCTTCCGTTGCACCTTCTTCTGTTGTTCGCCTTCGCCGGTCGCACATTGAACAAAGGATATTTCCCAATCTCTCTTCTGTCCTTTCAGCGTCGCTTGAAGACCAGGCTCCAGCGTATCACTCTGAACCCTTCAGTCCGTCCGCACCTCTTTCATCTTCGTTCTGCTGCTGCTATCCTTATCTACAGACTCCCTTCTTCAAGGCTAAAGCCATACGGCCAACGTTTTTCTTTCTGATATCCGCATGTACAGACTGTCTTCTTTTTCAGCCTAATTCCTTCGGCCAAAGTTCTTCTTAAAAATAGGGGTCCCTCCATCTCTACCCAGCTTCCTTTCTCTGTTCGCCAAGTAGACCTGACCACAAGTGTTAACGCTTTCCTAAAATTGTTTTCTGCGAAGAAGCGTTCTGACCCTTACCCATTAATCTTTTATTTAGTCTGTGACTTCCCTGACTGTTAGGCATGGTGTGTGTGTGTGTGTGTGTGTGTGTGTGTGGTGTGTGTGTGTGTGTGTGTGTGGTGAGTGAGAGAGAGAGGGAGAGAGAGAGCGAAAGAGAGAGAGAGAGAGAGAGAGAGTGAATGAGTGAGAGAGAGAGAGAGAGAGATAGAGAGTGTGTGTGAGCGAGTGTGTGTGTGTGTGTGTGTGTGTGTGTGTGCATTTGAAATGTGCATGGTCAGCGCCATTGTTGACAAAATGTCGTTAGATCGTCTTGTCATGACTTTCGTGATGTACTGGGCAAATAACGGCAGCAGCAGCAGCAGTAGTCGTAGTAACAGTAGTAGTTGTAAGAGTCGTGGCGAATCACCACCAGCAATTTGCACTCGTTATAAGCAAAAAATAATAATTGATAATTGCGATAGGTATAGTGCTGCTAGTAATTACTGCCACCGTATTAATTTTCAGTTTCTTTTCGAGTCGGTCTGTGCCGTGACTCACGGTGAAATTCGCTTTTTTTTTTTTTTTTTTTTTTTTTTAAATAAAATCCCCCACCCCCTCCCCCACCATCCCGCTCCCTCCATTTTCTTCTCTCGTTCTCCTTTTCAATAGAACGGCACTAACTGGGAAACATGTG
>JADBJO010006090.1:130000-142862 GCA_016801955.1 Conus betulinus
TCTTCGGAACCTCTCCCCTCATCCTCTCCTCCTTCTCCCCTTCCCTCCCTCCTCCTGTCTCCCCCCCCATTCCTCTCCCTCCTCCCCCCCTAGGTCTCCCCTCACCCAAGCCTCCTCTGCTTCCCCTCTCCTCTCCTCAGTCATGATCCCCTCTCCAATACTTGGGTCTCTCCTCCTCTCTCCCTTCTCCCCTCCTCCTCGGTCGTCTCTTCTCCTCTCTCCCTCTCTCCTCTCTCCCCTCTTCTTCCTCATCTCCTCTCTCCCTCTCGTAGAATATTCACCCTCTCTCTATGGGGTTCCTCCCTCTCTCCCTCTTCTCTCTCTCTCTCTCCTCTTCTCTCTATCTCTCTCCTCTCTCACTCACATCTCTCGACACACTGAGAGAGGTCCTATTGCGAGACACTCGAGTCACTTCCCAAAACCTTCACACAATCGTCTAGACACAGTCTCTCTATCTCCGTCTTCTCACATCTGTGAGAAATCATCCACTGGTCACGCACTCCACGCATCTCCGCACTGCCAGCAACACCATGTCCTGCGCACAACACTGTATGGCACCACCCATGACACACAACACACACACACACACCCATCACACACACACACTCAACACGCACGCACACACCTCCGCACGACCGTGCGCTTGCGGGCGCTGATGTGGAGTATGTTATGTCATTGTCGACACGTTGATCTTTTCTGCTCCTTCCCTGGGCACTTGGATAACCTTTGTCCTACTCACCCCTCCGCGGGGCAGCTTCTCTCCCAGGCAGCCATTCTCCCTCCTTATCAAAGCAGTCCATTTCCAATTCCTGTCCCAAAAGACTGTTCCCTTCTGTCTCCTCCTCAGCTGCTCCTACTCAGTTTTGCTGTGCACAAAGTTCCTTTACGCCTCTATGGCTTGCGTGCAGGGCGACACGCACCACTTCATAGTGCTGATTGACCACAGAGATGTCACGTGACAATCCCAACACCACATAACAAAAGGCACAAAACACACACACTCCCACACCAAACCCTGGCATTACGTTCAGCTGGTCGTATTCTGAAAAACCAACTTTTCATCATGTCACCAACCATGTGTCTCACAGTTCTTCCAATGGGACACAATTTCTAGGTTCTACTTTGCTAAACTCCTGCATTGACCTCGTGCTCTCATCTCCCTCCCAGAATCTCTCTACGCTCTCCGTATCGTTTGGTAAAGCTACGCACTGGCTGAGCCCCATACCTGTCCAGGCCATTCCGCTGTCACAACATCCCATATGGCAGGAACTGATGCTGATCCACCTGCCGGTGGCTTATGCACAACCCTCGAGTACTTCTGACCCTTAGACCAACACCTTGCTATACAGTGGAACAGAACACACACCACAAACACTATACATGCAACAGCAAACCACCCTTCACACACACAAGTTCGTCTCTGCATGTTGGGGTTACCACACTGCACACACCTTCCCCTAGAAGTACCCTAGACCGTGCAAACCACCTGCCAAAGAAGGGGTTTGCCACAGTACAGAGACTTGCAGACATGATTTATTTCGCTTGTGCCATTTTCAGAGACACACATTTTCTTCCCTTTTCATACGCATAATTAATTAAAAAACAAAACAAAAAAACGGTACGCACCTTTTGTCTCCGTTTTTTCACATCAGGTTCCTTTCTTTTCTTTCTCGACGTCCATCTGTGAGCTGAAATGATCGCGTTATATTACTCTGGGTTGAACGCTCTGCATGAACTGTCCCAATAATTCGCTCCATAGCAGTGCAGGGAGAGAGGGGGTGGGCACATTCTTTTTACTGTACTCTGTGTGTTGAACGCTCTTCAGGACTGTGTTTTTAAAATTCGCCGCATAGCAATGCAGGGGAGAGAGAAGGGTGGGCACATTCTTTACATCTGTGTGTTGAACGCCTCTGCTGACCCTGATTTTGATTCGCCCATGCAATGCAGGGGACGAGCGGGGGTGGCAAACATTCTTTAGCCTCTGTGTATGTTGAACGCTGGGCTACCCGTGCGTGGCATGAAGATCCACAGAACAAGATGGGATGTGTGAAGACTCATCTGAATGAGCAGCAGCGCACTGCATCAGCAGATAAGACGTCGGAAGACCAAGGCCAGGATTTAAACCACAGTGCCAAGGACATCCACGCTGTTTGGTTCGGATGAGGAATTTGCACAGGCCCTCGATGCCAGGCGCCTGAAACTCAACCTGCCCACGAGCAAACGAGACTGAAGATTGGGAGAAACTGGATGCAAAAATCGTCCAAAGACTCGATGCACTGATAGGGAAAAGCACCCTGGAACACAAACTAGCCACATATGGGGACATTGTGTATGCCACATGTAGAGACGCCTATGGAGCAAAACTACCCAAAAAGAGAAAACACCTCCAAAGAAATCCAGACGCCAAGAAGAGATGGACAAGATCAGGTCCCAAAAGAAAAAACCTCAAGAAGCAAATGAAGACTGCTCTGCCAGCTGAAAAACAAGGCTTGGAAAAACTCTGGGAAGACCTGAAAGCAAAACACAGCGCCCTCAGCAAAGCGGAATCTGCGAGGAAGAGGAAAAGCAAAAAGAAGAAGACACAAGAGCGTTTCTTCAGAGACCCCCTTCCAGTTTGCCAGAACTCTGTTCGAGCAGCCAAAATCTGGGACCCTAAGTGTGGACAAAGAGTTCTTGAGCAGCATCTGAGAAAACATACTCTGACTCACAGAGCAAAGCACCACTCGACATTCAAGGTCTGGTGTGGTGTGGCCACCAACCCTGAGGAACAGTTCAATGACAAGCCTCCAACGTTGGCGGAAATCAAGAAGGTGGTCGACAAAGCCAGAGCCAAATCATCACCAGGGCCAAACGGAATACCTTACCAGCTGTACAAGAAATGTCCCAAGGTGGCTGGAGTGGCTCCACAGGCTGCTGCGATCAGCTTGGAGAAATCAGAAGATCAGCGGCCAGTGGATGACGGCAGATGGTGTGTACATCCCAAAAGAGCAAAACTCAAGTGACATCAGCCAGTTCAGGCCAATATCACTACTGAACGTCGAAGGGAAAATCTTCTTCTCTGTCATGGCAGCAAGGCTGACCAAGTACCTCATGGAAAACAAGTACTTGGATGTGTCAGTCCAGAAAGGTGGCATTCCCAGGCGTGGCTGGCTGTGTAGAACACGCCACAATGATCTGGGACGCAATCCAAAAGCAAGCAAAACAGAAAAGAGAGACCTGGACGTAGTGTGGCTCGACCTGGCAAACGCATATGGATCTGTACCCCATGAGATGATACAGTTGGCTCTTAAGATGTACCATGTGCCAAAGAACATCCGCGACATGCTCAAGAAGTACTTCAATGGCTTCTCAATGCGGTTTCTCTACCAAGGAGTACACAACAGATTGGATCAACTTGGAAGTGGGCATTGCAATGGGCTGTGCCATTTCCCCAATACTGTTCGTGTTGGCAATGGAAGTCATCTTGAAAGCAGCAACAAGCAACGCAAGAGACAAACAGACCTTGGCGATGGATACAAGATGCCCCCTCTCAAGGCCTTCATGGATGACACTACAGTGATTTTCATCCAGAGAAGACGAGACACGTCACGTGCTGGAGAGGCTGGACGACATAGTTTGCCTCATCCAGAATGAAGTTCAAGCCAAAGAAATCACGGAGTCTCTCACTGAGGAAGGAAAAGTGGCCGAATCTGTGGTCTTCAGTGTTGCCAACCAGACCATTCAACAGTAACAGAAGAGCCAGTCAAGAGCCATTGGAAGATGGTATGATGATGATACGCTGAAAGACACACGACGAAGAGCAAAAAGACACCAAACAGATGGCATACAGCCTCATGAAAACAGCTCTCAGTTGCAGGGAGGTGAAAAAAACCAAAGCCCTGAAAGCAATGGCAGAAGCGGCAGAGAAGTGTTCAAGTTGGATCTGGTCAAGGAGGAACAAAAGTGAACTTCATAAGGCTTAACTTTTCCTACAAATATCAGGTGTCCCTGTGGCTCAGTGTTTAGTGCGCGAGTCCATTAAGTGGAAATGAGCATGTCCAGAAGGGCATGGTGGTCCCCAACCCCCCCTAGAGTGTTCAGGAGAATAAGGGCCGAACTACAATCATGAACTTGAAGGGGGCTTCTCTTCTGAGGAACTGTCTGCTGCACGGCTTTTCAATAAACCCTCACGAGTTTCTTCTACAGGGGAGAGAGGGGTGGTGGGTTAGGCTGGGTGAGAGATCTTCAATGGAAGTAGTGTCCCCTGTTTTTTGTATAAATCCGATTGCTAATGATTTCTTCTTTTGTGTTCATCTGTCTGACAGTTGCTTTCTTTTGAATTGGGTTTCATGGTGTTCTTTTTTTTTATCTCTATACTGTTGCCAACCCGAATTTCTGTGTTTGTGGTTCTGTTCTCCTCTTCCCTTTGGTCTGGAAGGCATTTTCTTGTTTTTTTTCGACATAATAAACTTTGTAAGATGCAACTCTGGGTTGAATCACGTTTGATTTACAGAAACCCTGGTCTTTTTTGTGTATCCCCATATATAAAAAAAAATCTGATCTACGCGTCTTTTGATGTCGATATCAGTGTGGTGACAAGATATTTCCTGAACATTGTTTCTATTAATGCTTACACACCGGCCACTGACACCCCCCCTCACGGCTCCTTACCCCGACCTCCACACTCCCCAACACATACCACCCCAAAGCCACTCAGATATAATGCCGCGTACCTGCCCCACCCCACCCCTACATACCAGCTTTTTCCCCCCCAATCTTAATTTACAGAGGATTTTCTGCCCCACATGCATCACACCCCACCCCACAACCCTTTTGTTCTGTGCTTCTCACAATTGCAATCGTATCGCACCAGGTTTTTTGGTACGTTTCAGGTCGAGTCCTATTCTCAGCTCCCCCGACTTTTCAAAGGGGTTTTTTTTCATTTCTTTGAATGTTAGCCAGAGCCCCCGTCACTTTAATGGGATCAACATGCTTGTGTGCAACCATACTAAGAGGGTCGGACCAAAAAACCACCGACCTGTTGCTATCTTCGTCCAGTGTCAACTTACAGTTTTCTCCCCGTGCTTTTGTGAGCTTTTGATATTTATGATTTGAATGCTGAGGTTACTTCAACCACCACCCCCCCCCCCCCCCCCCCCCAACTGCTTTAATCTTTAGCATGTCTATTACCGATCATACGGGCTGTTTTGTGCATTGTTTCAAGTTGTCCATATTCCCAATTGTCTTATGTTTTTTTATATTTGCTTTGGCCTTTTTCCAACCAATTCAGCCTTTGATGTTTACGCAGTCTCCCACTCCTTTTTCATTGTTCTCGTTGCTACAAACAAGATCTTTTTTCCCTACAATGTTGACCTAACTAGTTGTTATTGATACGGCTCGTATGACAGTTCCATTTCTATCGGCCCACCCCTTTACTGTTCTCTTCCGGCGGGAATTGCACACCGGGTGGACGTACCATATTTCAGTTGACTCCACTTCATCCCGTTTGTTATCCCTTTCATCCCGCCCGTCATAAGCATTTCGTATTCGGTTCTTTCTCCAATCTCATTAATAATAGTCTCACGGGGGGGGGGTGATCTTCTCTTCCTCCATCTGTGTGATCTTAGTTTTCTTCTTTTCTTCCCTTAACGTTTTCCATCATTCATCATCCTTCTCCACTTTCCCCCAAGTGTACCGTTCAATCTTTATGTTTCCATGCTGATGTACTATTTCTCTATCTGGTCTTTATTTTACTTGTTTGTTCATGTGTCCTTGCCCTCAGCCTACACAACTCAGCATGTTACTGTCCCATCCGGTTTTCGTTTTTTCATCACGTAAACCCATTTTGATTATTGATCACAATTCACCACCTCTCTCAGTCGTCTCACAGTCTGGTGCTTGAGTGTGTCCACTGCCTACTTTGGCTATTCCCTGTGATTTTTCATAATTCGGTGCTTATTGGGCCCAACTAACACTCTGTCGCTATCCGTAGTTTCCTCATTCTGTTTGCTGATTTGTGTCCATTGACTACTCCTGGTCGCTATTACTGTTTAATCATTACTTAACGCTATTGGTCTTTCCTTTTAACTGTCCTTAACTCACTCCTTCATTCATCCACGCATCGCCACCAGCCTTCAATCTATCATTCATTTTTCACAAAATCTTTACAGTTCATTCTCCCCATCCCCCACCCCCCACACCACCCCCCCCCCCCCCACCTCACCACCCCCCCCCCCCCCCCCCCCACCACCTCCCCCACACCCCCCCCCCCCCAAACCCCCCCCCAAGTACAGCCTCCCCTGTTATCGCGTTTCCACCCCCCCTCTCATACATCAGACAGTTCCTCAAGTCCAAGCATTCATCAGTTATCGCGTTTTCCCACCCCCACATTCATCACCCCCACCCATCCTTTCCCCCCTCCAAACCACCCACAAAACACACCACCAACTTTTTTTTTTCCCTCAGTCCACAATTCATCATTCTGTCTTATCATTCCCCAGTCCAACAGTCACAACACTTCTCATTTCTTGTCTTTCTCCAGTGTTTCAACATTAATCATTCTTATCTTTTCTCCATTTAGGTCACCAACCATTCATCATTTCTCTGCTTTCTTGTTTTTACAAGTCCACATTCATCATTATTTCTTTTTTCCCAAGTTCAACATTCATTATTCATCCTTCTTTTTTCTCTCCCCATTCAAACATTCCATCATTCTTCTCTCTTTTTTCCCCAGTCCAATATTCATCATTCCTCTCTTTTTCCCCACTACCAAAAGTTCATCATTCCTCTTCTCTTTTTTCAACATGACTCATTATTCTCGTTTCCTCAGTCACAACATTCATCATTCTGTCTCCTTTTGTTTCCCAGTTCAACATTCCTCATCTTCCTTTGTTCCCCAGTTCAAATTTACTAATTCTTATTTTTTTTTTTTATTCCATTCCAACATTCATCATTATTATTTTTTTTCACAGTTCAACATTTATTTCTTTTTCCCTCAAGCCAACATTTTTCTTCTACCAGTTCACATTCCAATCATTTTCTTCTGCTTTTTTCCCAGTCCATACATTCATTCTTTTTTTCCTCATTCCAACACTCATCATTCTCTCTTTTTCTTCAGTTCACATTTCATTTCCCTCTCTTTCCCAGCTTCAACATTTTATCATTCTTCTCTTTTTTCCTCAGTCAAACCATTCATCATTCTATTTCCTCTCCAAAAGTATCTATTCTTTCTTCCCCCAGTTCAACATTTATCATCACTTCTCTTTTCTTACCAGTCCAGCATTCATTCTTCATTTTTTTTTCCCAGTCCCAGTTCTACTTCTCTTTTTCCCAGTCTTCCAAGCATGAGTATTTTTTTCTTTTTTTCCCCAACAGTCTTCCTAACTTATTTTCTTTTCAGTCTGCATCGTTTCAGGCACGTTTCAACCTTTACGTGCAGTCCAATTTTCGTAAATCTTACAATTGTCATCAATCCACAACATTATTCATTGTCCACGTCCAGCACGTCCCCACACCCCACGAGCCTGTCCAACTGTCCCGCCACTGACCTGTTACACTGTTCATCCTGTTTTCCCCCCCGTAAAACTTAATCATGTTCATATTCCCCCATTCCTCAACATTCATCATTGTAATATACACCCCCACCTCAACATTCATCAGTTCTCATATTCCCCCCCCCCTCAACATTCATCATTTCTCATATTCCCCCCACCTCAACATTCATCATTCTCATATTCCCCCCCCACCTCAACATTCATCATTCTCATATCCCCCCCCCACCTCAACATCTCATATCTTCCCCCTCCCATTCATCATTCCAATCCCCCCACCCCCTCAACCCCCATCCCCCCCCCCAACCCCCCCCCCCCCCCCACACCCCCCCCACCCCCATCTCAACATTCATCATTCTCATATCCCCCAACCTCAACATGCATCGTTTTTTCATATTCCCCCACCTCAACATTTCATCGTTCTCATATCCCCCCCCACAACTCAACATTCATCGTTCTCATACCCCCCCCCCCACCAACCTCACATTCATCACCTCAGCTATTCCCCCACCTCAACATATTCCCATATTCCCCCCACCTCAACATTCATCATTCCATATTCCCCCCACCTCAACAGTCAGTATCGTTACCCCACCTCAATCACCATGTATCCCCCCACCCTCAACATTCATCTCATATTCCCCCCACCCCCTCAAATTCATATTCCTAGTTTTCAACACTCAGTTACTATATCTTTCAAAGGTTTTTTTTTCTCAACATCTCACATTCTTCATATTTTTTTTTTTTTTTTGCTCTTTTTTTTTAATATTCACCCACCTCAACATTAATCGTTTCATATCCCCCATCAATTCATGATTTCTTTCGTTTACCACCCACCACTAATGAATTCATCATTCTCATATTGGCCCCACTAAATTTCATCATTCCCAAACCCCATCAACCTCAGCGTTATCATGTTCCCCCCATTATTCTCGTTCTCACCGTCCTAGTTCCACCACAGGGTTGTCCTTCCCCCATTCCAATCATTTTTTTCTCCACCGTGCATCCATTAATTTTCCCGGTCCCCCCACTCCTGCATTTGATCATCTCCGCTGCCCCCCCCCCACCCCACCCCTCAAAATGTCAACATTCTTCCCGTCATCCCCCCCCCCCCCCCCAACCCCCCCCCAACACACACACACACTCTCCTACATTCATCAATTCCTCCGTTTTCTTTACTTCATCACTTCATATATTTTATTCATTGTCATGCTTTCCCGCCACCTCTCCCAAAATGTTTAATTTTTCACGTTTCCTTCATCCAGCATTCATCATTTTCACCATTTGCTCAATCATTCATTCATTATTCTTACAATTTTCTTTGGTCAAAAATAGTCTTTGCTGTCACGGTTTTACCGGCCAACAGTTATCATTCTCAAGTCCCCCCCCCCCCCCCCCCCAACCCCCCCCCCCCCCCACCACCCCCACCCCCCCCCCCACCCCCCCCCCCCCCCCCCCCCCCCCCCCCCCCCCAACCCCCCCCCCCCCCCCCCCCCCCCCCCCCCTGCCAAATTCCAAAAATGCTTTATTCTCATGTTCTTCCTGTCCGATATTCATCATTTACAAAACTTTACCGCTAATCCAACATACATCATTATCACGTTTCCCTTCGTCAATATTCATCAGTTTCACGTCATTTTCTTCAACATGTTCGTCATTCACAACCATTTCCACTTTCTGTTCTCGAATTTCGTCTGTCATTCGTCGTTCTCTCGATTCTTCTTTTTCTGATTATGTCCAGCATTCGTTTTTTTTCTCTCGTTCCGTTCCCATTCCATTCATCATTGGATTATTCTGACGATGTCCGATTTCTATGATTCCCACGTTCCTCCCTCTTAGCTCCCTTCATTCACCCTGTTCCCATTCATCATTCTCACCTTCTTTTCTCTGTTTACAAACACTTTTCATCCCCTTGTTCCTTTGTATTCTTCTGGCCTTCATTGCCCCATTTCAACGCTGTCCAGTGTTCATTCATCCATTGGTCTCACACTCCTCTCTTCTTTCCTTGTTATCTCGTCCTTATCGTTTTCCCCCTTGTTATTTTACCATCCCCTAAATCTGTCCGTCATCTTTCATACATCATTTATAATTTCTCTTCTTCTTTCTTTTCACCTCTCGTTTATAGATGAACATTTTCTCTTTTCAATCCCACCCAGGATTTTATGATCCTGACTAGGACTTTAATCATCTCGATCATTATTCGTCTCATTTTCCTCCTTACGTCCATTCTTTTGTCATTTTTGCGTTTGCCTGTTCCAATCGGGATCATATGCATCATCCTCAGTTCTTTGCCATCGCATCAAACTGCCCCTCATCATTCACATGTCTCTCAGTTCTTGTTTACTAATAAATAACTTCACGTTTCTTCTCCCATCTCTGTTTCATCATTTTCTCGCGTTCTCCTTTTCCTGCCCTGTGTCTTCTCCATTCTTTAGTTTTTCTTCCGTTCCGTTACCACCGGCCCTTTCCTGTCGCGCGGAGTTGTCCTCTCTTTTTCGTCATTCTCGACGTTCCTATTTTCAAAGACCGTTCATCAGGTATCAATGTTCTAATCCCTCGCTCAGTTGCACCATTCACTCGTTCTCGTCAATGCGTCGGTAACTCCACGGTTTCTTTGTTCTCATTGTTTGTCGCATTCATTCTTTCATTGCGCCTTAATCTTCGTGGTCCTGTCCTTCGCCTTCTAATTCACGTTCCCTGTTCTCGTTCTTCTAATGTATATTCCTTCGTCATTTTTCACTTTTTCGTGATCTCCTTCAATGTGTCATTTCACGTGTTTTCGATCCTATCCAGCACTGACATTTGTTTGGTTCTCTTCTTTCATTATTTATCATCTTTCCACGTGTTATGTCTGTTCCTCTCGTCCAGTGGGGGTCGTCACCCCCACCCCTTTCTCCTTTTCATTCGGAGGAGGGGGGGGAGATGAGCGATGATCCCCTTGGGGGAGGAAGGGACCAACATAAGGGGGTCAGTGTGTGTTGTCGCCAAGTCCCCGTACAAGGTAATGCGGGTAGCTTTCCTCTGTTCCTGGGCATTAATCCGATCCCAACTAGTGTACCTTTAGGCGGTGTCTTCATGCACTAGTTAGTGTTTCTGTGGTTTATGTTTCAGTTGGGGTCGTTCCTTATGTGATCCGTGTTTCCGAGCTACAGACACCTCGTTCGAGGTGCCCCGCACAATTCCGCCCGGTTGAGACCGTAGCACCTTTGTGTGTGAGTCTGCACTGTCACTTACTAGCATTGTTGACATCTCGCGTTTTCATATGATTGACCCACAACCCACCCCACCCATACGCCGTTAAGAGAGGAGGAAAGGGGAGTTGTTTTTTGGTTTTTTTTTTTGGGTGTAAGATAGCATGCACTGAAGCTCGTATGACATCGTCACCGATGATGTAGACATTCTCTCTTTCTTGGAAGTATCATGAGCGTGATGTCCGTCTGTTTGCATAATGGTCCCATCTTCTCCTCTTCAACCCCTCTTCAGGTATTGATTGGGTCATTCCATCCCACCAACCTCTCATTACAATCAGCAGTTAGTGTCGTCAAATGCACATACTGTCAGTCATTTTTACTGCCTCTCACCGTCACTAGATACCGTATTTCACCCCGTCCAGTCTTACTCATCGCTCAGTCGTAGGTATTCTCAGTCCGACTATTACGTCTTTCCAGATCGTACTTCAGTTCTGTACTTCTCGCTTCCCCACCTCTATCCTGTGTGTCACTCTCCCTTTTATAGTCCGGCATTTATTCATCATGTTTCCTGTTTCTTGTATTCCTCACATTGCCCTTCACGTCATCTTTCATCATGTATCAGTCCTTCAGTAAGCTAGCCCCGTCAGTTCAATTATCAAGTGTCGGTAATTAGCATTCTCCTCTATCAGTCAGATAGCCCTTATGTCCACATTCCTCTGACAGTCAGTCATTCATCGCATTCATGTTTCTTCTCCAGTCAGTCAGTCATCGTTTCCTAGTTAACCCCTGGCGCTAATCCAATTACGTCTTATTCATCATCCTTTCTCTTTGTACGCTCATCTCCCGTCAGTAGTTATCATTTTCACTTCTTTCGTTTTTTTTGTCATTAAGCATTTCACGTTAATTAATAGCTGCAAGTTGTTGCCAAATCCAGCACACGACCCGATTACATCAGTTGAAACATCTGAAGCAAAAAGTATAAATTGATGGAAATATAGATAAGAAATTAAGCGCAGTTGTAAACCACAATTGTATGCCCTCATTGGATGCCTTTGTCAGCGCTCTTTGACAAGACCGGCTTTAAAAGACATTCTTGTGAGACAATCTACCGCAAAGCTCACTTCTGTTACAATTTTTCGGAGGGAGAAAAGATGGGACTTATCTAATTCAAAGCAAATTTTCTATACATGCAAGGGAATTTGAGAGGCTTTGAAATCTTTCTTTTCGCGTAAATATTGCGGGAATTTCTATTTCTTGTATAAATGCCGACCTATCGTTTGAAAAAGCCTCTGAAAAAAAGTCACACTACGTCAGGCGTCTGAAGAAGTACTCACAAGACATGGCCGCGGCGCGCTCCTGTGTGTGTTGTGGTGTGTGGTGTGTGTTTGTGGTGTGTGTGTGTGTGTGTGTGATGCACCACTTATGCGTGTGGCGCGCATGGTTGACCATGGTATAGTACAAATTTCAATAATTTTCTTTTTCATTACTCTCTTGCCCACTTTATGTATTTTCTCATGCCAAATTTTTCGCAATCTTAAGAGCTTCTGCAAGCATACCAGGACTAGCGTTACCGGGTTTCTGTACAACTTCACATAAGAGCATGTCTAATACCCCTTCCTCCCCGCACGTGCACACTGCAATAAACATACACACAACAACAATCACACACACACACACACACACACACACACACACCCACACACACAACAAATCTCACACACACACCACACACACACACACACACACACACCGCACACACACACACGCGGTCGCGCGCGGCGCGACGCACACACACACACACACATCAAACACAACACAACACACACACACACATAATAGATAAGCATTAAAGGCATTAACCCAACCCCCATCATCATACTATCCTCTAATTAGCTACAAAGACAATAATGATGAGACATAAAAGGTAAGGAGAAAACTTATCAATAATGTCAGGATAGGAATACAAATACTATTAGTGTAGAAATAAGGTAATAAATCCAGTTCCAACCAGGAAATAATTCTCTAAAAAGATCATGATAAGTTAAACTTTACATGTAAATACTACCGTGCCGATTAACAGTTACCAGAAATTGAGCTCTCATCTGCGACGTATCCCACTCTCCAACAAACCCCAAACCCATA
>JADBJO010006091.1:0-55000 GCA_016801955.1 Conus betulinus
GTTGTCATTTTCATCAGTGTGGAAATTATTGCACATGGATAAATTGACAGTTGTATTAAGATGTTAGATTTTATTATTTTGATAGAGAAATGCAGAGTTATTTAAACAAAACCTGTTTGAAAGGTTATTGAAGAGGAAGGTGATAGAAAAAGGAAAATTCTATGCATATCTTTTCCATGAATTATTTAATGTAAGCAAACTGATGTCCAGGTATCAATTTTGTTGAAACTTTGAGAGAAATGTGCACAGTATTTTTTTTCCTCCTCATTGTTGTTGTCATGATGCCGTATCAGAATTGGATTGAAATTTGATTTTTTGTTTGTTTGTTTGTTTTTTGTATATTTATTCTTCCATTCTCAGATCTTGATCTTCTGATAAAAAGAAAGTATATTTAGTACTGTATGATTGCTTTGCTTCATGCTGCATACACAAATGGATAATCGAATATTCATCCGTATGTGTTCAATTTTGTTTCCCTAAAGGAAAGAGTACTCGGCTAGAGGTGTTATTGCTGTCTCCTAGGGAGTGCTTGTCTTTTAGTGTTTTTTTTGTTGTTGTTGTTGTTTTTTTTGTTTTTTTAATTCACTGGGATTTGTGTACTGTACAGATATTCTCCAAAGTGCTAGCCATTCCTGGCACAGCCAACGTGACTGGAACATGTGCCAGTGGTTCTGGCAACACGGCCACCATGACCATCAGTGGTGCTGACTATACCCTGACCATCACTGAAACGCGCAGTGGAGACCAGGCTGATTCCGCCATCAATCTGACTGACTGTGGTTTTTTGGACCCTACCAACTTTCCCAGGGCTAAGCAAGGTATGGCTGTATAGACAGGAAGAATTGACCTAACATTTATACCAAAGTGATAACAACTGTTTTTGGTGATATAAGGCATATCATCTTTTGGACATAGCAGCTAACTTAAGTCTGTATCACTTGCTACTCTGTTTTGACAGTTCAACTAGCTGTTGTCTTTCAGACATAGCAGACAACTTAAGTCTGTATCCTTTGCTACTCAGTTTTGACAGTTCAACTTGCTTTTTTTTTTTTTTCCTTGCCCGGCAAATGTGTTCAGCAAAGCTTCTTTGAAGTCTTTCTTATAATTTTTTTTTAAAAATTTGATTTCAAAGTAGATGATGATTAAATGCTGGTGTCATCACCTGATGACAAAGCTTTCATACAAGCAGAGCTTGAAATACCTACCTGTTGGATTGTCCATAACAGCAGAATTTTCTGGTGGACAAGAGGACATCTTCTCCACTTGTTCGTCAAGCAGCAATTTTTTTTTTTTATTGCATTGTAAGTGACTGCGGCTTCATTACATTTTAAGTTTATTTGCTTTTATGGGTTTTTTTTTATTTCCTGGAACATGATTGTAAAATATTTGTGTTTGCTATGGTCTAAAATCATGCCTTTTTTCTGGATCTGCATAGCAAGATGCAAAAAACTGGCTAGTGTGAAAAACATTTTTCATATTCAGTTCTTATCCATGTTTTTGGGGTCATGCGTTGCATGTTATTTATATGTCGCAGAGTGCATAAAAGATTTGTTGTGTACATGATTGTGTCTGTATGTGTGCTGACAACCTTTTTTTTTCTTTAGCCCAGCAAGTAGCTCATGATTTTTTGCTTCAGTTATTTATGAAATATACACAGAACAAGAAAATAGAAATAAAGTGGACAATACTAACACACAAACACTTTTGGATTTACTTGATATACACAGAACAAGAAAATAGAAATAAAGTGGACAATACTAACACAAACACTTTTGGATTTACTTGATATACACAGAACAAGAAAATAGAAATAAAGTGGACAATACTCACTCAAACACTTTTGGATTTACTTGATATACACAGAACAAGAAAATAGAAATAAAGTGGACAATACTCACTCAAAACACTTTTGGATTTACTTGATATACACAGAACAAGAAAATAGAAATAAAGTGGACAATACTAACACAAACACTTTTGGATTTACTTGATATACACAGAACAAGAAAATAGAAATAAAGTGGACAATACTAACACAAACACTTTTGGATTTACTTGATATACACAGAACAAGAAAATAGAAATAAAGTGGACAATACTCACTCAAACACTTTTGGATTTACTTGATATACAAAGAACAAGAAAATAGAAATAAAGTGGACAATACTCACTCAAACACTTTTGGATTTACTTGATATAACAGAACAAGAAAATAGAAATAAAGTGGACAATACTCACTCAAACACTTTTGGATTTACTTGATATACACAGAACAAGAAAATAGAAATAAAGTGGACAATACTAACACAAACACTTTTGGATTTACTTGATATACACAGAACAAGAAAATAGAAATAAAGTGGACAATACTCACTCAAACACTTTTGGATTTACTTGATATACACAGAACAAGAAAATAGAAATAAGTGGACAATACTCACTCAAACACTTTTGGATTTACCTGATATAACAGAACAAGAAAATAGAAATAAAGTGGACAATACTAACACAAACACTTTCGGATTTACTTGATATACACAGAACAAGAAAATAGAAATAAAGTGGACAATACTAACACAAACACTTTTGGATTTACTTGATATACACAGAACAAGAAAATAGAAATAAAGTGGACAATACTCACTCAAACACTTTTGGATTTACCTGATATAACAGAACAAGAAAATAGAAATAAAGTGGACAATACTCACTCAAACACTTTTGGATTTACTTGATATACACAGAACAAGAAAATAGAAATAAAGTGGACAATACTAACACAAACACTTTTGGATTTACTTGATATACACAGAACAAGAAAATAGAAATAAAGTGGACAATACTAACACAAACACTTTTGGATTTACTTGATTTACACAGAACAAGAAAATAGAAATAAAGTGGACAATACTCACTCAAAACACTTTTGGATTTACCTGATATACACAGAACAAGAAAATAGAAATAAAGTGGACAATACTCACTCAAACACTTTTGGATTTACCTGATATAACAGAACAAGAAAATAGAAATAAAGTGGACAATACTCACTCAAACACTTTTGGATTTACTTGATATAACAGAACAAGAAAATAGAAATAAAGTGGACAATACTAACACAAACACTTTTGGATTTACTTGATATACACAGAACAAGAAAATAGAATAAAGTGGACAATACTCACTCAAACACTTTTGGATTTACTTGATATACACAGAACAAGAAAATAGAAATAAAGTGGACAATACTCACTCAAACACTTTTTGGATTTACTTGATATACACAGAACAAGAAAATAGAAATAAAGTGGACAATACTCACTCAAACACTTTTGGATTTACTTGATATACACAGAACAAGAAAATAGAAATAAAGTGGACAATACTCACTCAAACACTTTTGGATTTACTTGATATACACAGAACAAGAAAATAGAAATAAAGTGGACAATACTAACACAAACACTTTTGGATTTACTTGATATACACAGAACAAGAAAATAGAAATAAAGTGGACAATACTAACACGAACACTTTTGGATTTACTTGATATACACAGAACAAGAAAATAGAAATAAAGTGGACAATACTCACTCGAACACTTTTGGATTTACTTGATATACACAGAACAAGAAAATAGAAATAAAGTGGACAATACTAACACAAACACTTTTGGATTTACTTGATATACACAGAACAAGAAAATAGAAATAAAGTGGACAATACTCACTCAAACACTTTTGGATTTACTTGATATACACAGAACAAGAAAATAGAAATAAAGTGGACATACTCACTCAAACACTTTTGGATTTACTTGATATACACAGAACAAGAAAATAGAAATAAAGTGGACAATACTCACTCAAACACTTTTGGATTTACTTGATATACACAGAACAAGAAAATAGAAATAAAGTGGACAATACTCACTCAAACACTTTTGGATTTACCTGATATAACAGAACAAGAAAATAAAAATAAAGTGGACAATACTAACACAAACACTTTTGGATTTACTTGATATACACAGAACAAAGAAAATAGAAATAAAGTGGACAATACTCACTCAAACACTTTTGGATTTACTTGATATACACAGAACAAGAAAATAGAAATAAAGTGGACAATACTCACTCGAACACTTTTGGATTTACTTGATATACACAGAACAAGAAAATAGAAATAAAGTGGGACAATACTAACACAACACTTTTGGATTTACTTGATATACACAGAACAAGAAAATAGAAATAAAGTGGACAATACTCACTCAAACACTTTTGGATTTACTTGATATATATACACAGAACAAGAAAATAGAAATAAAGTGGACAATACTCACTCAAACACTTCTGGATTTACTTGATATACACAGAACAAGAAAATAGAAATAAAGTGGACAATACTCACTCAAACACTTCTGGATTTACTTGATATACACAGAACAAGAAAATAGAAATAAAGTGGACAATACTCACACAAACACTTTTGGATTTACTTGATATACACAGAACAAGAAAATAGAAATAAAGTGGACAATACTCACACAAACACTTTTGGATTTACTTGATATACACAGAACAAGAAAATAGAAATAAAGTGGACAATACTCACTCAAACACTTTTGGATTTACTTGATATACACAGAACAAGAAAATAGAATAAAGTGGACAATACTCACTCAAACACTTTTGGATTTACTTGATATACACAGAACAAGAAAATAGAAATAAAGTGGACAATACTCACTCAAACACTTTTTGGATTTACTTGATATACACAGAACAAGAAAATAGAAATAAAGTGGACAATACTCACACAAACACTTCTGGATTTACTTGACAAAAACCAGGGAAAAGTATAAAAGAACCCGGGAAGGAAGATGGAGGATGGTTCATTGCACAATGGGGAATATTTTTGTTAACTTTAGCCTTCGTATCTGACTTGCGATTGACCTCATGGTATTTCAAATGTAAGACTACACTCTTTAAAATAATGCTCTTTAGGATCTAAAGAAATCTGAAGTTTAGGTGGTCCTGAAATGCATTCAAGAAACACATTTTTAAAGTCAGATGATCCTGAAATGCATATGCGTGTGTGTGCAGTCAACGAGTCTGTATCTTTTGAGATGACCAGAACATTCAGCCTGAGGTCTGCAGACACATTTTATAAATGTGACTCACAGCAAACCATGAGCTTTGAGAACAGCAGCACTACTCTCTACACTAATGATGTGGAGCTGCAGGCCTTCAACCTTGCCAATGGATCTTTCAGTGGGAAGGGTGAGCTTTTCTAACCTTCATTGTTTACATTTGCTCTCAAAAGACTTACGGCCAGACATGGGGGTTTCAACTGAAAAAAAAAATCATTACTTGCTTGATGATTGATTGTTTTTTTGTTCTGAATGATATATATCATCTGAAAAGCATAAAAATGTGTTGGATTATACATTTTGAAAGAAGAAAAAAATTATTAAAATTTCTTTTTTTTTTTTTTTTTGTACATAAATTATAAACAATATTTTCTAAACATTTACAGAGCTATTATTACATTGAACCATTTTCTGATTTTTTATGAATTTTATAAACTGAGTCCCTTAATTTTGTTAACAAATGTGGTTCACGCACTGTTGATGATAAACCCATATCATGAAAAATCATGATTTTGCACCATTTTCCACCCTCGTGTCTGGCGTTAAATGGGTCTGAGGTTTTAGGTATTCCTGCTGTGTGCCCCTCAGTGTTACGCAGTTGCCTCTTGTCAGCAGGGAGACACTGGTGTTAGATTACTGTGAGGCCATTGACATCAGAGAATTCTGCACTGCTGTTTAGTTTATTGGATTGTTCATTACAGCCCGTTTTTAGTCATAATTGGCAGGCATTAACTTCAAACAATGACTTGTTCATACAGACATTTAAATTGAACATTCTTCCATCCAAAGTGCTCATGTAAATCCCCAGATGTTGCAGAGTTTGACAAAAACTGGGCACAGAGAGGGATGTGGAGATGAATTACGAATCACCTTGGGGCATGAAAGGCCACAGCATTTGGAACTATTTTTCCTTCATTCATAATGCTGCTGCTGCTATGAATTTGAGTATTAATTTGAAGTTGAGTGACATAAATGTATTCTGGGCTTCCAGAAAATATATATATATATATATATGTATGTATATATATATATATATATATATATATATATATATATATATATATATATATTACATCGGACAAAGTCAAAAGATCAAAAGATGGTGAAACATGGTGTAACAGTATGGACAGACCTGTTTACTCATATGATTTCATTATGTTTTGTACACATGTTTGGCAAAAATATAGTAAGTATGATGAGCTAAAGAAAAAAGGAGAAAAATAATATTTTAAGGAAAAAATAATATAAAACAAAAACCTAGATAAAAAGTTCTAAAGCAATAGTTCCACTTGCAGATCTTTACCATGGTGTAGCTTTTGATCAAAGAGTGACAACCCTAATGATCTTGCATGGAATCACATCTGGTTGTTTGCATCTTCAACAAACATGCTGATACATAGAACAATAATAGCAAAGACTACAGGGCCTGAAATATTGAATGAATGAATGAGAAAGGCAAGACGGCATAGATTTGCATACCTGATTTTTTTTTTCTAGTTTTTACAAGATCAGGTATCCCACAATGGTACTTAGTGTGATGGTAGATGAACCCCCAAACACCCCCCACCTCCCCCCCACCCCACCCCCACCCCCACCTGTTTTTAATTCCACCCACTTTACAAATATTTGGAGGATTTGTACACATTCTTTGTAGAAAATACAGTCATTTTTTGTTGAAAAGTACACCAATAGCAGTTTCTAGGTGAAAAGGTCTGTATGAACATTAATAAGAATCGGTGGTTGAGGCACATGATAAGTTTTGAAGTATGTGTTCAGGTGTGTGCGTTGTGGCCTGGATCCCACCCCAAGCCCTATGCCTCCAGCCAGCAAGGCAGGGGACAACACATACACTGTTCAGGAGGGAAACATCACTTGCATTGTGCTGAAGGGAGAGATCTCTTTCTCCAATGTCACCTATGCTGTGGTAAGCCGGGCATGGTTTACAGACAGGCATGCAGCGCCTGATCTTTTTTGCAGGTTTCAGTTGGTTACACATCCAGTTTTTGTCCAGGTGTAAAGTGGTCAAAAAATATTGGTGGATACCACATTCATAAATTGGATGATTTTTTTTTTTTTTGTTCTGTGTAATGTGTGCCACCTCAGTGGCATGTCACCCACAGTGCTTATTCCAGTTCCCCATCTGCAGCTTGTCCCACGACAGCCCCAGCACCTGCAGTCCACAGAGAGCAGCCAGTGTTAAGTCATGAGGCAATCCACCAGAGGGGACACTGAACTGCTGCAGAGTCACTTTGGTGGTGTTCAGTGGTACCTATTCTGATCCAGCATACGTAATACACCACTGACTGAGTCCCTTACTGACTTTAAATGATATCTTGGTTGTGGTGCCAATGTGAGTGAGCTCTCCCTTGCTTGAAGGGTCACAGAATTTTAAACTTTTTTAATGTTGATCAATGAGCAACATGAAGATGATGCTACAGATTTCAGTTTTGGTCTGAGATTGCATGACATGCATACTTTCATAATCTAGCCTGGCATCAGTCAGGCTGGAGTAATACAGACACCTTAAGTATTGGTCACAAAATTTGAGCAACACAAAGAGACAAACTCATTGAGTGGATGAAACGACTTTGTGGTCCAGTCATCCCACTTGAGCGCCTGCTCAACACATAGGTAGAAGTCAGTGAGGGTTGAAAACTCCCAAATGTAGGTTGCTCTGATGGGAATCAAACCCACAACCACCCAGAGGTGAGTCCGCATGGCTATCCACTTCACTGCAGCAGCTGGTAAAATGGAGAAAGTTGCTGACAAAGCCAACAGTGAATTTGATGAGGGATGGAAATTTGTTTGTTTTGTTTTTTGTTTTGTTTTAACCCTCTTGCATTTTCGCATTTTCCAGCCTAAAACTTCTCCTAGTATTTGTATTACTTTGAGAAATTTAACCTTAAACTCACCTACTGCCTTGGAAAGGCTGTAGTGGACAAAGTTTCTACTGCAGCGCTGTCAAATTTAGTATGCAAAATCCTAATACAACATATTTCATAATGCAGAGATGTCACGTGTTTGGGATGAAGAAAAAGAAACACCTGAAGGTGCTGGGGAGGACCCAGAGAAGCACTGTCTTCACCTGCCTTTAGAGCAGTCCTGTACTACCCTTGGAGGCCTGGGCTGTGTTGACGATGGGTTCAAGCACAGTCGTGAACACAAGGGTGGTACAGGACTGCTCTAAAGGTCACAAAACAATGGGACATTAAACGTTAACATGTTACCATGATACACCAGACAGACAATAACATTGTCCGCATGCATTTGTTAGTATAAATCATCAAAGGGTGGCCTACCTCAACTTGTAAACAGCAATCCTGGTTCAGTAAATCCAGTTTGGGGTGTCATAAAGTGTCGCATGATTGTCACATTCTCAAACATGGGGCCAAGTAACTTTATTAGTTTTTTTTGTTTTACATCCTAAAAGTGTGTCACTACTGAACGATTTTTTTAACACCAGAATGTACAGAGTCACAGAAAGGAGAAAACTCCGTTATTTACACTCTAATGGGTTGTCTGATTACATACAGCAGGAAGGTGTCACTACTGTCACATATAACCAATATGGCAAGCACTACTCTTGATCCATGGTTTCCACCATGTTTGCCGCATGGCAGAAACCTTCTTTTCGACATCACCCCACTGATCCACGGCTTGCTAAATCAAAGATCAGTCGACCAGTAGCACCAGAGTCTTGGCAGACGTTCGATTCCCATCATGATGAGCGAAGCTACGTATGCCTGCATCTCTGCAGGTGTCATATCCTGCCAAAGTAGGTCAGGTTGTCCCTGCTTTGCCATCTGCTGCCTGGCATACAGGTTTATTTCGTCAGCAGCTGTATTAAAGAACAACTGTGGCAGGAACAGGAAAAAAATAATCCAGAGGTGTAGCTGTGTCTGGCAAATCATGATTTGGCCCACTCTCCTGAAAAGGCTGAACCATGGGTGCGGAAGTCACGGGTTGCCATGTGGTTAAAAAGGCACACCATCATCTTTCATCACTTTCTTCGTCGTCTTCTCCCTCTTCCTCCTCTCCCACATCCACATTACTTTCATTTAACTCCTCTCTTTCATGCTCTATACATCTTGTAGTATTTCATCCAACTCCTCTTTTCGTATAATCCAAAAAATAGCAGTCGGTAGTAGAAACACTAGCAGACACCATTTTTAGAAACAAGGCGATGCCGTCGGCAGCAATGGAATGCGGTCAGTTCACGACCCTTGTCTTTCTGAATGAATCATTTCCCACACCCCATACTACTGCTAAGATTTCATTGGACACCTCTCAGGGATGCACGTTTATTTTTGGTCAGCCTTGACTGAAAACAAGGTCGCAGTGTGTGAGAGAAAGAAATGTGGCCGGTGCCGGCCAGAATGAACACCAGGGAGACAGAGCAGCCGGATATGGGTGAAAGGAATGCAAGAGGGTTAAAAAGTGGGGTGATTCAAATAATACGAATTGCAGCAAAATAGGGGATAACCCTTGGCAGGCAGTATAAGGCAGAATGGTGGTTACATGGTTGTGGCAAATGGACTATACCAGGTGGAATAACAGGTTAAAAGTCCAAGAGCTGTTTATTCTGCTTTAACCGCACTTGGGATGCTTGAAGTCAGAAAATGATGGGAAGGGAAAACAGATTTGGTTGAAACAAAAGGATGACTGACTACATATCAACAATGACAGAAGCAGTGCCACCACCACAGCACTGACAGAGAAAGGGGAGGTTTTTTTTTTAAGTAAACACAGTAACCAGCTTGTACTTTTTAAGTGAACAGATAGACCAGTTTAGAACCAACATAGCATTAGCAGTGAACATTTTTATGATAGGCAGAATTTTTTTCCCCAATATTTTAATTATTTGGTAACCTGGACACTGTGTTGACTCATACTTGAGTTGTACCAGTGAACTGCTTGAAACAACAAACAGAAAATGACAACATTCCAAAGACTGTAACATGAAAGAGAGCTCATCTCTGTCCTAAACAGCATTTGTTCCTACTTACAGAAAGAACTCTAGTTCCTGTTATGATTAAAGTTGTTAATATGTTGTTTGGATAGTGTTTTTGATTGGCGTTGCCTGTTTTTTGTTGTTGTTGTTGTGTTGTTTGTTTGTTTGTTTTTTTTGCTGCTTTGTGGAAGATCATAACACATGCTAGTTCAGATACGCACATAATTCCATGATTCTTCAAGATGATGTGGTAGTGAACTTGTACTTAAGAAAGATAGTCAAAGTGAAGGGTTACGGTCAGCTGTGCTCACAAGTGAATGATCCTGTTCAGAAGCGATTATTTTCGTTCATTAAAATTATTATTAGACACCAATAAGTGAAAGAGACACTTCCTCCCCCCCCCCCCCCCCCCCCCCCTCCTATTTTGTACTCCCAGTTCCTATAGAACAGGGAGATAAAACTACTGGGCCGATCTTTCTGAAAATTTGTAGGTTAGGGTGTTCATTATAGGTCATGGATGATGCCCGATGTGTTATTTTACTGTTGTGACCGTTACTAACAGCCACAACAGTTTTCCTTCTATATGGAATATCTCAGAAACTACTTGGCCGATCTCTCTGAAAATTTGTAGGCATGTTCATTATGGTTCAGGGATCATGTCCTATGTGTTATTTTACCATTACAGCCGTTTGTAACGGCCCATAACAGTTTTTCTTTTTTATGGAATATCACAGAAAATACTCGGCCAATCTTGCAGAAAATTTGTAGGTATGCTCTTTATGGGTCACGGATCATGCCCGATGTGTTATTCTACCGCTATAGCCTTTATTAATGGCCCATAACAGTTTTCCTTCATGTAATATCTCTCAGAAAGTACTAAGCCGATCTTTCTGAAAATTTGTAGGCATGTTCATCATGGGTCACGGATCATGCCCATTGTATTAGTTTACCGTTACAGCCGTTACTAACAGCTATAACGGCCCATAACAGTTTTCTAGTGTATGGAAATTCTCAGAAAGTATTAGGCAGATCTTTATGAAAATTTGAGGTCACAGATGATGGTCCATGTTTACCTGAATAGCCGTTACTAACGGCTATAACAACCCCAAACGGTTTTTTTTTTTTCCTCTCTATGGAATATCTCAAGTGTATTCAAGATAACTGGGAGTACGTTTAAATGCTTTGCATCTTGGTTTTTTTTTTGTTGTTGTTCTTTTCTTTTTTTTCTTCATGAAAGGAATTTTGGCTTTTTCACATGTAAGTTAGAGCTAAGAGGTAACTGAGATATATATTTGTTTGACTCAGTAGATAGCGTGCCCATGAAGAACTCATGAGAACAGTCTTGAAGGCCAACATCTATTGGCAAAACACAATGCAGCTGCCATATTGAAAAGGAACCAGTAAAACCAACCAGCCCACCAAAAGAAAAAAACAACCAAGCAGTCAAACAAAAAACTGTTTGCCATCATAGCAGTATTGACAGGGTTCGTACGCTCCTTCAAACTCCTTCAAACTCCTTGATTTCTGAGAGCCAATTTCAAGACCTTGAAACCCCTTGAAAATCAAATTAAACCACCATTAAGTTATGTTTAAAACTAGCATACTGCAAAAAAAAAAATCATAGCTCTAGCTTAATTTGTTCCCGAGTTATGATCCGTTAAAGATTTGTCGAATTTCCGTCACAGCCAATTTTGTTCGGAAGGCCTACTTTGACAGGTCCTATCATGACAAATATCTAACAGAAAAAACTTAACTTTTGTTTGTGGACTTAAAGTACAGTACTGTAATAGAAAACCACATATGAGTCAACCACTACATGTATGAACAGAGATATGATACATCAAAAACTGCTTTTCATGCAGTTTGAACGAGGGCAAAAATGCACAATGTGTCAAATTCAAGGGCAAATAATTTTCAAAAATGAAAGTTATATCCTTTGAAAACTATATATATCTTGTCTACTAAACATATAGATAAAGCCCAATTTTTTTTCAGGATGCTAATCAAATATTTTGTTTGCTTTTAAGGACCTCTAATTTGCTTAATCATGCAAAATGGGCTGCGACGGACATTTTGCTAACTTTTAGAACACAATCCTCAATAACTTCTGACCCCAAAAGATATCAGCATGAAACTTTGCCACAGTGTGAGAAATGCATTTTCCTTGTGGAAAAAGTCACAATTGTGTTTTTTCATGAGATATGATTAGTAATATATGAATTAAATTAACAACAATTTACAGAAAAATAGAAAAAAATGACACACCAGAGCCTTACCGAACACTGATGCTGGTTGTTGCACTCATATTTAAAACAAATAAAAGTCATTTTCACATTTCTTTCTTGCAGCAGAAGCTTGAAGCTGTAGAGAAATGATAAATTTCCAGACATTGTTAACAAGTATGAAAATGGGGAGGGGGGGGGGGGGGGGGGGGGGGGGGGGGGGGGGGGGGGGGGGAATGGTTCATGGCGGGAAGCATCAAATGTCCACAAAAGAGAGTTCTGAAGTGAGTGTGCTTGTTAACAAGCAAATCCAAAGTGTCAATGCGCCATGTTCTGCCAGATGATGAAATTGGAGCAATACTGATATCATTTCCACTGGCAAATACAAAGTTTCTGTGGACTTTCCACTTGTCCGCAACTTTTGGCCAGGCAAATGTTGTTCGCCTTATGTTGCATCTTTGCATGAAGTGGATGTTTCCCTCTTCTGGGGAGATTACTTCAACCACTTCACCAATATAAAAGTCATCATCATAATGGACAGCCACCATATCTCCCAACTTGCTTGCTAAACTGGTAGTCGGTGAAAGATGGCTGGAGATCCTCGGATTGTGGGCTTGAACTGTTAGACGCTCCTGATGATTCTCCTCTGATCTGAAGTCTTTGTCTTTTGGTGGATGGTGAAGCACTGCTACAGGGATGATTATCACCAGAGCATCTTTTCCTTTGAGGGAAGACTGGAATAGGATCAGGCTCCAAGGAATTGGGAGAACCTGGTGGTGAATCACCAACTTCCAAAAGGTCTGCATCAGGCTGAAAGTGAAAGACAGCAGGAGCAGGAGGCACAAGATCATCTGCAGGAGGGACAGCAGGATGACGACTTTCAGGGCGGCGTCTGCTGCTAGCAAGACAAGCAGCTGGAGCAGGATTGGCATTGAGGCACACAGGGTTTTCAGCTATAAAACTCCTGAGTCTGGCACTCAACTGCTGGACTGTGCCCCCTAATCTCAGGTGGGGAGATTTCTTTCCAAGAATCACCTTTCGGTACTGAATCTCCGCTTTCAGTGCTGCACATTGATCTTTACGAGTGCGATAGACTAACAGCAACCGGTTGACATCAGCTGCAGTGCGGCATGGTCCCCTGTGTAGCTGCATCTGCCTTACAATCCCATCTATTTTCTCTGTCTTTCGAGCCAATGCTTCTTCTTTTTTCTGCCTGTTTTCTTCAAGGATAACCCTCCTCCTGCTTACACTGTCCTTCTCTGTCTGCACATGCTGCTTCCGCAGCTGGGGAGCCTTTTTAGCAGAAAGGCGGAGAAGATCATCTTTTTCTTCTTCATCTTTGGCACTGAACCACACTGAGATGGGTTTGTTTTTCTTCATCATGTTGATGGTAGTGTGATGATGAAGAGAGGCATTACGTCGTTTAAAAAGACTGAAGTCCAGGTCTCCAAATGCCTTCTCACCAATCAGTTGGTAAGTTTGGAGTGTTCAAGTTTCTGTCTCAGCTCTGGGTCTTGGACGTTGAAGTATCTCCCCCCTTCAAGAAAATCTTCAGCTGGTTGTTCATGGTGTTGATGACACCTGCACTGATCTTCATGAGGACACTCTTCACCTTCTCTTGCCTGTTTTCACTGATGTGCAGGAGGGATTGGAACATGTCATGGTCAGGCATGAAAGGCTTGTCAAAGAGTGGTCCATACTCGGCAACAAAGGCATCAGCAGGGTCCACAGCCCCCATCTCAAAGTGGCTGAACAGTTTATCAACGTAGATATAAAAGTTGAGGTAGTGGATATCCTGTGCCAGCAACTCCCAATATGGGCCCGGTCACCCTGAAATACAAAAGACCCAAGGCAACGAGATAAATATCGATCTCATCACACATGTTGTCAGCCAGCACACTTTGAATTTTCTTGTTTTGTTTTGGTAGAAACAGTCTTAGAAAGTCTTCAATGTCCCTTCTGTGAAAGTGAAGAGCAGCAGCAGATTGAAAGAAATTGTTGAACCGGTTGGCCCTGTAGCTGGTTACCCGTGACCTCACACCAGTCATCTCACAGTAGGTCTCCCAGCTGTCCCGGCAACCACTCTTGTCGTCTCCACGAGGCCCTAGGCAGTCACTGGCAAGCCGTATATACCTGAAGCACATGAGAGTTTGATTTACTGGAATGAAAATAATTGTCATTAAAACAAAGCATAAAAAAACCCAGAGATAAAGGTGTGCATCATTTATGTTTGTAAATCTCTTTTCCACCCTGTTTTTTTTTTTACCATGAAAATTTATCTTTTTAATAAAAAAAAAGGCTCAGACCCACAAAGGAAGGTGGATAACTGAGATTTAAAGAAATCTAACAATGTTTTTAAAGTTCAGTGTGAATTTCTCCAAAATATTACACAAACATGTTATTTCTTTATAACTATTACTAATAATTTGTAAGTTTATTACTAAATAATTCATAATTTATACCGCTTACCTCAGCTCTCCTTACCACTATCCTTCCCCCTAAATCCTGTTCATTATGGAATTTTTTTTTTTTTAAACGGAAAAAAAGCCCCCCCCCCCCCCCCCCCCACCCCCACCCCCAGCTACTTTTACACACACATACACACACACACACACACACACACACACACACACACACACACACAGTGACCTATACACACCTTGCTGCTGAGCCCTCCACAGCTGACTTGAATGACGAGAAGGCTGGAACGTTGTCTCGGCCCAGTTTCTCCCCGTGCTGCTTCTCTTCCTCTTTGAGAGCTTTCTCACATGCACTACTTATGCCAAGCAGCAGATGTGCATTGCAGTGAAGCATTTCCAGCTCAGAGTCCGTCTGCAAGATTTCTTTTCTTTCAGCATTCAACTGCCGACTGAACGACTTCATCACACTTGCACGGTCAGTCATTGTCCCACACAGGCTTGACAACACTGTCAGAAATTTCTCGTCAGCTTCGTCTGCATCCAAGACTTCAGAAAGCTCTTCAAGAAGTCTGAAGCTGACATCAACAAGAGTGCTGGTGTTCTCGGTATACACAGAACTGAAACCAGCACTCAACACTTGTCCATCAATATTCACCTGGTGACCAACATATTTTTTTCCAGATCTTGAAGTGCCATCCACATGCATGTCCCATGTGTCGGCCTGGAGAAGGGCATCAGAGACTTGCAGTTTTGACAGTACATGCCCTCTATCCATGAATCGAAGAGCTGAACGTGCAGAAGGCAGATCAGATTCAGGTATAATGGCATTCAGCAGAAATTTTGCAACAGCCTGAATGACTGCTCCACATCTGCTGGCTGCAATCTCACATTCCCCAGCAAGCATCATTACACATGCTATAGCCTCAGTTTAAAATGTCCCCTTTCATCTTTTAATCTTATAATCAATGGGATGTCTTGTTGGGGAACTGGTTCTTCAGGCTGTGGATCTTGCTGTCTATCTTTTTGTAAATGCTTACATTTGTTGTTTGCAAGCTTCAGGCGATGCCGAAGATCTGCTTGTGACAGCTGGAGGTTGCGCAGTTTCTTTTTCGTCAGATCTACCTCATTTTGGCGTCTTTCAGCTAAGTCAGTGACTACCTTCAGTTCATTCTCCTTCTTAGCAATTTTTTCTTTATTCCGAAACAGTTTTTTCTTGTCACCTTGCTTCTGATAGTACCTCAGCTTAGTTTCTGCCGTTCGTTGTAAATTCTTTGATGTTTCTAGTTCTTCATGTAATTCTTGTAGAGCAGCATTTGCTTCAGCTGCTTTTTCTATCAGACTTAATTTTTCCTTCAAAAGTGTTGGTTTTTTCAGAGAAAGTACTGTCTGCTGGTATCAACTGCTACACTTAATTTCATTTTTCAGTTGAGAAATTTCTTTCACAGCTCTTCTTCCCTTCTTCTTGCTGCAGCCAGTTGGACAGCACCTTCCGATAATTTCTGTAAGATGGATGATGCGGCAGGTGATGAATTAGTTTTCTCCAGGATTTGCACAAAAAACTGTCAGAAACAAATGAGTGGCCAGCTGGACTGCTGTGGTGAGGAGACTCAATACTTGTTGAAAAAACATTGGATGCCAGGAAATCCTCCAAATCCTTCCTTACTTTGGGGTTGCGTGTAGCATTTGGTTGGAGCTTGGCTACTCTCTTTTGCATTTTCTCAATTTCTTTCATGAGTTTTTTTTCTGGGATATCTATACCAGTGAGCTGAAGCCACCACTGGGTCATGTGTTTGTACGTGGTACCTGGCTCTCGTTTCTTGAAAGCGTGAAGGTCCCTCAACAGTTGGAATGTTGGTGGCCTGTGTGGCGTTGATGGATGTCCTTCCAGCAGCTGCTGTCGACATAGTCCTTGAAGCGAAGACCCTAAACTTTCAGCGTCAATTTCAAGAGTCTCAGTCAAGAAAGCAGTCCTTTCATCACATGATGATAATTTCAAAGCCTTTTTTTCTGCCGACACAAGAAGATAACGCAGCCTTGCTAGTGGAGCACTTGTTCCTTCTGGAAGAAGCTGCAGAAAAAAAGCTGCAGTGTCATCGAAGGTCTTTCTGCCATCAGTCTTCAGGATGAGCAACTGAATCAGCAAGCGATTAGTCAGCTGAACTGCTGGAAGTGCTGGTCGACGCCCTTTCCCTGAGGCAAGGAAAACAGAGCGGAGTCTCGCGAACACTGGATCATCTGTTAAAATGTAACACACACACAAAAAGCATTATGTGTATAACAACTGTTTCAACAATTGAAACATCAGTAATATCACTGAGTGTATGGATATCTACACCATGTGTGTGTTTATACATTAATCATGACATAATTTTAGCTGTATACATGGGGATGTTTTCTTGATTATGCAGTGTTTCCTTTCAGTGTGAGAGAGAGAGAGAGAGAGAGTGTGTGTGTGTGTGTGTGTGTGTGTGTGTGTGTGTGTGCGTGTGTGTGTGTGTGTGTGTGTGTGTGTGTGTGTGTGTCTGTGTTTTATCTGCTACATTTTCTTTCATAAACTTGATTATACATCGGTATGTCTTGTTTCTGGTTGTCTCTTCATTTGATATTTTGTTAAAATTATTTTGTTTAAATGTGTAATATGTGATGCTGGTTATACTGGACGTATAAAAGTAAAATGTAATTTTAACTGAATTTAAGTCTTTTTTTCAAACACACACACATACAGTGACACCCCTCTCTCTCTCTCTCTCTCTCTCTCACACACACACACACACACACACACACACACACACACACACACACACACAGAAACAAACACTGAAACAGGTACATTTTACAAACATTAGTTAATGCGTACACCTGACAAAAAAAAAAGTTACCCCCCCACCTTCATGCCCAACCCAAAAGACTGCATTTGTTCAAAAACTTCAATTGTTGCTTGCATGATTGTTTGACAAAATAAGGTACATTTGACATGCGCACAAAAACAGTGTGTGCATTTGTAGGTGCCTGTGCTGAATGTGTGCGAGTGTATGTGTGTGTGTGTGTGTGTGTGTGTGTGTGTGTGTGTGTGTGTGTGTGTGTGTGTGTGTGTGTGTGTGTGCAATTTTTATAAATGCTTGATAATCATCCCAAATTTCCATAGAAATCCAAATATAAGGAATGCATTTCCCTTTTCCAGCCCACTAGATATTCATGATATCATAAACACTGATAATAATTATACTAATTTAAAAGACTTATGGACAGAAAAGACAATAATTGTACAGCTAGAGGCGTGAAAAGAATATGAAATTGATAAACTCATAGTTAAATACACAAATCGTACTGTTTAGTGCTTTCACTTCAGTGTCAGGTGCTGCTTACGCAAAGGCTTGAACTTGAAACAGTTGAAGTCAGTATTAACTGTCCAAGCAAGGGGTTAACCGAAAAATAGTTGAACAATGGGTCTAACAACAATCGAATTGTATGAATTCGAACCGTAACAATTAATCCAGAAATAGGTCTGGGCCTACTTTCAATCAAGACTCCCGACTTCGTTGTAGTTGATCGTTCGAGTCAGTGAATGTCAATAATTGAGTTACTCCCCTTGGCATCACTCGATCGGCTACTAGTTTGTTGTTTTACGGACCGAAAACACAACAACAATCCTACACACAAAAAATACACTAGAAAGAAAAAAACATAAACTTTTCGATTACTAAAGACAAATGTGCTAGATAAGTCATTTATCAACGGTATTTGTTCAAACAAGTCACCAATACACTACTTCCGGTAGTACTCGAAATGATCGCGGCTAACATTCTCAAGGTGGCCTGTTTTTATGCAAATAACTACTAATCTAAAGAAAAATACTGAATAAATTGTGATAGATAAACTTAAATCATACATAAGTGTTATAATAGACAATTCTTACCGAGTTCCTTGCGGAAAATCTCCAGATCTTGCTGTGCGAAGTTTGAGTCGATGCGCTCCATCTTTCGTGTTGAATCAACATGTGCCGGGAAGGAATGTGTCTCACAAGACGCATGTTTTGATTGGCTGAATTACTAGGACAAGCCATGAATACATTAACCTCGTACCTCATTCGAAAGGGTACGGCTTGTACTTCATTCCGACACCATGAAACATGCATTTTATCGTTTTTTTTTTTTTTTTTTTCCGTCCGAAATTCACAAAAATCGGCATGGATGTGACTTTAACTTCATCCTGTGATTTCATTAGACCAGCATTCGATTTTCCCCCCAGACCGTTAAAATCTACGTTTAATTCCCTTTATTTTGATACCAGATACATGTGTGAGTGTTGTCTGTACCATTTAATCTTTGGTAGGGAAGCGCAGTGTGTCAAAACCGACTCGACACAGAATCGCCGCGGGCGCTGGACACGGACCGACCGAAAGTGAGCTGAACACACACCTCATTCTCTCTTAGATATTTATTTCTTCACACATCATTCACACTTAAAACAACACTCGATGAAAAGAGGAAAGATTGAACTTTATTTTGACATATTAAATGTGGTTATGGTGACCAAACCTCCTTGAAAACCCTTGAAAATCAAACCATCGTCTCTCAAAAAAATTTAATGTGGCAAGAAAGAAGTGGCAGTTTGATTTTTCGGCGTTCAGGGTGATGAAAAGTTATTTTCAAAATTTTTACATCATCCGATCCTGCGTTGTCGTTTGCTAAAGAATGAACCAAGGGAGATCATCTGTAACTTCCACAATTTTTAAATTCTACACATGCGCGAAGAAAAGGTCTTGCGCTTCCGGCTTGTTCAGTTCATTGTGAACAGAGCTTGAAAATGCCTGGGGGGAAATGTGCTTTCAACCGTCTGTGGCTGGATAAACCCGAGTTTTCTGACTGGGGGAGAGAAGACAAAGCAAACAAACATGCCTGCTATTGCATAGTCTGCAAAAAAAAGTTTCGATGTGCAAGCAGTGGGCGAGAGTGCCTTGGCTAGCCACAGCAAAGGAAAAAAGACGTGGCTCTACTGGCGGCGAGATCTTCAGCAGCGATACTCATCTCATATTTTCTTACGAACAAGACGGCAGCAGCAGCAGTGTCGAACGCGAATGTTGCGTCATCATTAAATCCTGATCGTGATGTGTCCATGTGCGAATCCAGTACCAGCTCTTCAGCCACAGTTTTGCACAAAGACAGATGATGTGCTGAAATCTGAAATTCTGTGGACACTGCACACTTAAACGCGCACCAAAGCTTCAGCTCTTGTGAACAGAATTCTCAGATTTTTCAAACAATGTTTCCAGACAGTCAAATCGCCAAAGGATTTCAGTGTGGTGAGGGAAAATCAAGGTATTTGGCGACATTTGGCATTGCACCTCACTTTTATTCATTGCTGAAAAAAAGAACACAAGAAGAATCAAACTACGTACTGTTGTTTGATGAAAGCCTAAACAAAGCACTGAAGCTTAAACAGCTTGATACACATATGCACATTTGGACTGATGGTATGGTGAGAAGTGAATACCTGACTTCAGAATTTCTGGGCCATGCTTATGCCAGCAACATTTATGAATTGTTGGAACCCATCATCACTGAGCTGGGACACAGAAAACTGCTACAGATGTCAATGGATGGACCAGATGTCAACTGGAAGGTAAGATTGTGCATTCAGGTTTGAAAGGAAACTTATGGACCTGTAGATATATCACACACACACACACACACACACACACACACACACACAGAGGCACACACACACACACACAGGCACACACATACACACACACACACACACACAAACCTAGTGTAAGCACCACTCTTAGGCCCTTCACTCCCTTTCTCATATTTTCACTTCTACCTCAAAATCCCACATGTAAAGCACTCAAAATTACCTAACATGTGTAAGCCTTTATTTTCATTCATGGAAATTTTAAATTTACATGACTGTTGACTTCTGATCATGGTGACTGGCACTTAGAAACTTGTTTTAATGTGCTACTACTACTACTACTACTACTGTACTCAAAGTACTTATTTAATGAGTTTGTTATTTCTGTAATGAAATGAGGATAGCTTTCAGCTGCTCACGAGTGGAGTCTGTATGTCTGCCTGTCTGTCTTTCTCTCTTTTCTCTCTCTTTTTCTCTCTCTCTCCAGTTTTTTTTAACGTTATGTGTGTGTGTGCACGCGCGTGTGTGTGCACGTGAGTGTGCACACCTCGACAGCTGGCTTCTATTGGCTGTAATGCTATTTTTTTTTTTCCTATGGACTGCCTCATTTTTTTATTTTTTTTTTTATTAAAGTTCACTTTTGTTTATTGTATACAAGTTTTTAAAAATAGCATCAGTTAACTATTTCTAAGAGTGGTATACATAGTTTTCTTATTTGCTTTTCCATAATTTTTGTTGGACAACAAAATTGAAATCTATGTATTAGGTGTACACACACACACACACACACACACACACACACACACACCTGCACATGTGTGCACACACACACACCTGCACATGCACACACACACACACACACACACACACACACACACACACACACACAGAGTTACTCACTCATTCACTCATGAAACACACACACACACACACACACACACAGAGAGTCAAAAACCCACATAAATCAGGACCACACTTACTGGTTTCTATAGTTCCCTTGTATTGTGCAGGTATATGATGAGATACAGAAGGACCTGAGTAAGCAGTCAAGTATGAAGATGCTTCAGACAGGGAGTTGTGGACTACACATCTTGCACAAACTCCTTCAGAGCTGGTTGTACTGCTGCTGGTTGGGATATAGATGATATCCTGTCCAAGCTGTACACACTGTTCATGGATTGCCCTGCCTGCCGTGAAGACTTCACAGTTGTGACGGGTGTAAATGTTTTCCCTTTGAAGTTCTGCAGTCATAGGTGGCTGGATCAGTGACTTTCCAGACTTTAACAGTTCTTTTATGTAAAATGACTTTCCAGGCAGTACTAATAGTACTTTTGCTTTCTGCTGTGTGAAGTAACAGCTGATCAAGTCAGCCAAGAGCAGAAAACGGGTAACGGGCATATCCATTTAGCATGTGTTGATGTCTTGAATTTTGAAAAATCACCTTGAAAACTTCTTGAATTTTGTTCTTGGGAGTCTGTAGGAACCCTGGTATATTATTAATGATCTCAGGAAAGAACTGGTGCTTTATGTCAACATGCAATAAAGTTTGGACTGTTGTCTTATTCAGGAAGTGAACAGTGGGGCATTTAGCGTGTACAAGGCTAGGAAATACTTGCCAAAGTTTTTGCAAAAAATACTTACATTACTAATGATATTTAATCGGGGGGGGAAAATGGCTTTTGACTGGGAAGGCAAAACTTTTCTTACAGAAACCAGATTACCGAGACTCATGCTGACTGAAGTTTTCTGTATATTATCCTTTGTTTCGTTCAGTTTGAAGTGACTGTCTGTGTTGATGGTTTCAAGCATATAATAAAAAAAAAATGAGTAGCTTATCATGATACGCTGGTATGGCCTTCATTTGCTTTACTTTATGGTCAGTATAAAATGTGAAATGTTTTTCTGTTTGTGATTTTAGAAAAACGGAAAATGCTCTGGCTAACCCCATCAGTATCCCTGCCATGAATGAAACGACCAAAAACGTGAAATACACTGGCTCATGCAGCATGGAGAATAACACAGCCCAGCAGCTTGTCATCACCTTCAATCAGAACTGGACACTGACCTTGACCTTTGTGCGGGGCTCTACCAAAGATTCCTCTTTGCTGACGTCAACAACAGATGAATTCAGTGTGCGGGACATCGAGTTTGTGTACTACCAGACACCTGAGTTCTTCCCCAATGCAACTAACCCCTGTAAGTGCATGTTTAAAGAACACTTTTCAGACCTTTTTCATATTTTCCACTCCCAGCATTGTTGTCCATTGTTTTGCATAATAGGTGTGTAACACTTCAAATTCTTCCATATCATTTTTTAAGTGTTTTTTTTTCTTTTATGTGTGAAAGTTAATGTTACTCCATTATTGTCTCACTTGAACATTTTTTTGTTCTTTTTAGTGCACCAGTGCTCTTGCCATGGGCCTTTAATTTGTGAGCGCCTAGGACAAGGAGTCAACATACTGTTTTCCTAGCCTTGGTAGACAAATCTTTCAATGTTAAAGAGAGTACACTTTGCATTATTAGGTCAAAGAAAGGTATTTTACCTGAGAGCTTTTATTTTTGTACACATGTTCATTGCTTATTGTTGATACTTTCTCATAAACGCAATGCCAGTAAATAGACATAACAGGAATGGTAAGGATCTGACAATGCAAGTTTTGCCTGTTGACTTGAGTCTTCATTGATTTGTTTTCAGACTCGATGGTGGTTGCCAGTCTAACTAACATCACCAGTGACGTTATGAAGGGGTCCATTAACGGCGGGTCCTACAAGTGTGATGCTCAGCAACAGAAAAAACTCAACAACAGCATTGAGTTCCAGACCACCAGCCTTCAGTACAAGGCCTTCAACAATGACAACACCACAACTTTCAGTGACAGTGAGTGGCCACTGAGGAAAAACTGGGCATACTGCTTGGATTCTGCCAACATTTACATATCTGATCAACTTCTGAATATTTGTTTTACTCTCACAGAAGTTCGGGCAGTGACACATTAACACATTTGTGCATGCATTTTCATTGTTCTCTTCATAATTAGTCCCTTATGTTGGAACCCATCTGGAATAATGTTTTAGATTTGTCTTGCAGAATCCAGTTTAAAATATGTTTAGTCCCATGTCTCGTAGAGTCCATCCTGAAGCTTACCTTATAGAGCACTTCCTGAAAAATGTTTAAACCATTCGTCTTGGAGTCGATCTTTAGTGTGTTGAACCACCTAATTCATAGAGTCGACATTGCATGTGTTGAACTATCTATTTCATGGATCAACCAGATTCAGTTCATTTTTATAGCTGGGCTGACGAAAGGGGGACATATCAGGGCTGATAGATTTCATTATTAGGTTGAACCATGTTGCTGATAGATTCATTATTAGGTTGAACCATGTTGCTGATAGATTTCATTATTAGGTTGAACCATGTTGCTGATAGATTTCATTATTGATAGATTTCATTATTTTAACCATGTTGGAAGTGATAGATTTCATTTATTAGGTTTTAGCCATGTTGCTGATAGATTTCATTATTAGGTGAGCCATGTTGCTGATAGATTTCATTATTAGGTTGAGCCATGTTGCTGATAGATTTCATTATTAGGTTGAACCATGTTGTGTTTCAGTTGACAGGTGCATCCTGCTGAATGGGATTGAAATCAGCTTAGATCAGTACAAAATCCAACAGTGAAGGAAGTCAATTGTTTGGGAGCTATCTTCTTGTTAAAAAGCTATGAACATTCTTAGAATGAGGCATATATGGAATTGGGTGCTGATAAACCCTTCTCCATCTGTAAAGGGATCTCATTTATTTCAAACTGGGCTGTGGCTGTATTGTCTTTCGATCTGCCATATCTTCCTACTTCAAAACTCTGGATCTTACCTATGGTCAAAACTCTGGATCTTACCTATGGTCAAGGGCTTTGACTCATTCTGTGTGCTTTCCACAACACCCTCGAAAACTTACTACTGAAGCAGGGGAACCATCCCTCTCCAGCCGTTAGCTGAAGCTTTTTCTGACCTGTTGTTCAAACCCGAAGTTCCTCAAGAAATTTGAAGACCATCCAGTTACATTCCTTACCTTGGGAATTCATATTCCACATATGAACAGTACAGACATAGACGTTGGAGTCATTTATGACTGGCCAAAGTTTGCCTCATGACCCATGGGTTTTCTTCACACCAGAGATCTGTGTTTGATCTTGCCTCATATCTCAAAGACTTCCAGCTCTTTGGCATAAAGACATTTTCTGCCAAACTTTGTTCTAGATTTCCTTCCTTTCAGAGATATTTAGAGATGGATCCAAATCTGAAGAGGGTGGGGGGTGGGGGGTTGAGGGGGTGGGGGGGGGATGCCTTTGCTGCTCATAGTGGAACAGCTTCCTCTGAAAAATGTTCTAAACACATCAGGACTGCAGACTGCTTCATGTGCCCTACAGAGCTGACAGTATTAGTCCTGGCTCCTCAGATGGTCTCTGAATCAAAACATAAAGACTTACTCATTGTCAAACTCCCTTTCTGCTTGGGGGCCTTTTCTGAAACGTTGAGCACCCTCAGTAGCTGAAATTGTTTGATTTGTACACCTTTTTGAAATCTTATGGATACAGCATGATCTGAGTTGCAAAAATCCTATCTAGCCAAACAGGAGTTTGACAATGAAAAAAAAGAAAAACTCAATTTTAAATTTTTTTTTTTGTGTGTGTTTGTGTGTGTGTGTGTGTTTTAAAAAATCTAATCATGTTGATTAATGTATGAGTTGCTGGACTGTTGACAGATGTGACGGAGTGTTCAGCAGATGATGAGTCCAACAGCATCGTTCCCATTGCCGTGGGAGCTGCACTAGCTGGGCTGGTGGTCATTGTCCTAATTGCCTACCTCATTGGACGCCGCCGCAGTCGCCGTCAAGGCTACGAGTCAGTTTAATTGGTGGGCATGCCAGTGCAGGTGATACAGGGAAGAGGAAGGCTGTAGGCTGCTGATGAGAGTCCCTTCTCCTAGAGCAGAGTATGTTTCCTACCTTTTGTTGTTAACTCCATATTGAAACTGCTGTGTAAGTGAAGTGCTGTCCATCTTTGATTTTGCTGCCTTTGACCTCTGTTAGCTATTTTTTGGATTACTGTCAGTTCCGTTCTGTGTTCCCACCAGTGTCATTCGATTTCTCTGCTTTTGATTAATGGCTTGGATATATAACGGATTTGTTTGACTCTTGCCAGGTAGGGCCAACTGACTAGGTCTGTTTTGCTAAATTTTTCAGTAGTTTGACATGCTAAGTATATTATGCAGAGAGGGAGTCCAACAAATTTCACCATTTTTGTGGCAAAGTCATGGCCTGTGACTCTTCTTTTAAACTTTGTTTTCATGTTTACCATGAAAGGCACCCTGGACTCCACTCACAACCATGCCTCCCCCTCATGCCCTCCACTCTCTGTCCTCTCTGTAACTTGTAGAGAGTATATTTGTGATGTATCCTTGGACTAACACATGAGGACAGCTCATATTTGTGGCTCTGCTGCTTGCTTGCAACATGAAGGAGGGGGAATACAAAGGAAGTCGGTCGTCTGATAAAAGAGCAGAGATGGACTGACTGTACCTTTAAAGACGCTGTATTGAGGTGGTTCTTTGGTATCGGGCTAACTTTGTTGGACTTGTTCCTATGATGGGATTGCAGAGTGGTGTGTGTGTGTGTATGAGATTACATCTTTGTATCTTGCCCATTTTGATAAAATCTTGAAAGTAGCTTTGAATTTTTTTCCCCATTTACTAAGGATTTCTTGAGTGTAGAATTTGTTTTCTGTCCTCTTCTCATCAAGTAGAAGCTGTTTCTGATCTCTAAAGCTCTTTATCTTTTTTCTTTATGTACTGTTTTCAGACTGTAGACTTGACTGTGCACACATATCATCATTGGGCAAAGCCTGTAAAATGTTACTACACATGGTAATTGGTAATTTGTGATTATATAAGCAAGCCTTGTGCGTGATTAGCAGGTAGTATATGTAGGTAATTTGTGATTATATAGCAAGCCTTGTATGTGATTAGCAGGTAACATTCTGTTAGTTGCTACTTGCTCCATACTGGTCGTTCAGGATAAGGTTCCTCCTGGGGTTTTTTGTTTTTGTTTTTGTTTTTTTTTAACTGTGTTTTCTATATTGCACTTCTCATTGAAAGATATTGAAATAAAAGTCTGAGTGCTTGTGTCCCTGGTGGCATGTAATTTCTTGCAGTACTGAGTACAAAGAAATGTCTCGGTAAACAATGTCACAGCAAACATGAATAGAAAGATGTCAACTGGAATATGCATCTTGTACACAATGGCTGACATATACTAGTTTCAACTTTTTTGTGTTTTTAAAAAGAAAAATGATTTGTAGTAGATGACTGAGAATTCATGCAGTTTGTGGCATTTGTAGACGGACAATTAAGATGTTATCAAAGTCATAGACTTGTTTACCATGCATCTTCCCCTGTGTGTATTTTTTTCCTAGTTAGGAAAATTAACATTGCAAACAAGCAAAGTGAAACTAAAAGTTCATTTTGCAGCTGATTTGTTAAGATTAGTTCAGATGTGTTACTGTTGTTCCTGTTGGCTGTTGGAATCTTGTAGAAGTGAAAGTTCCAGTGATGAGCATGAAGCTCATGAAGACAAAACCCATCTGTTTCATAGGTTTTCACCAGAGTTTCTCATCAGAAGGAGCTGGAACAATGAACTGGGACAGGTGTCCTCCAGGATAACTGTTTAAAATGACCATGTATAGTTAAGTTTCATGTGTCACCCATTTGGCACCAGCTCGTTAGATGTTAGTCCTTCATGAAATATGGCCACTCTTTTAAACCAATCTGTCTGTAGAGAGGGATGTTATCCTTCATGAAATATGGCCACTCTTTTAATCCATCTATCTGTACAGAGGGATGTTGGTCCTTCATGAAATATGGCCACTCTTTTAATCCATCTATCTGTACAGAGGGATGTTAGTCCATCATGAAATATGGCCACTCTTTTAAATCCATCTATCTGTAGAGAGGTTGCTTTTTTTTTTTTTTTTTTTTTTTTTTTTTATTAGGAAGGAAAAAAGGAGAAAAAGAAGACAGCTACAGGGAAATACCTATCACTGAATAAGTTGTATTTTTCACGCGCTCAAGTGCGTGCTGATATGAACGTTGCTTAGGTGCGGGGACTTATGCATCTGAATATTTCTTCTTTTTGTCTTGATGTGTTTTGTCATGACTGTAATGGATGTACAATTATATTAAAATGAACGTTTTTGTGTGTGTTGTTTGGATTATAATCTTGACTTCACTTTGTAAAAGACTGCATTCAGAGGAGTAGATGTTTTAGGCATATTTTTGACAGAGTGTAGTTTGTGTTTATATACTAAATGCAGTGTTGACTGTTCAGTGCCTCAAAGTAAATGGGTGTCCTGGCTGTCCTAGTAGCACCTGTCTTTCTGATCACGGCCATAAAGTTGGTGTATAGATGTTAAAACCTGAATGTGGATAGAAGTTTGTGAGGTTGTGTGATACATAAGTGTGTTCTTTTTTTTTCTTCTTCTCTTTTTTTTTTGTTTTTGTTTCCGTGCGTTCTGATGGTTTGTATGTCAAACGACTTTTCCATGTTTTTACGCTTTGTTTTTTTTTTATGCTTGTTCATACTGCAACATGTTATTCAAGCACATGTACTTGGCACTGTTTTGTTGATGATGTATACAAGTAAGTTTTCAGCACTTTTAAGTTGTCAGTTGCTTTGCCTCCGTGGAACATGTTGAGTATTGTAAGTGAAGTACAATGTGGCATCAGGGTTTAGGTTTAGATTGGGCTATTCCAACTATCTTCCTGTAGATCTGGTTGCAAAGTGAGGTGACTGCAGGCGGAAATCTAAAACAAATTTTGAATGTAATTAATAGAGAACTGCCAAGAAAAAGTAGGCAAACGAATCACAAGACAAAACACGAAGCGTTTCAACCTCTTGGGTTGTCTTGTAGCTGGAAAGGATAGTTGTGTATATGCAGTCATTCCGCAGTGTCCAAAATAGTCAGCAGGTTTTGTTGTTGTTGCTGTTTTTAAATATGTGGACGTCATTTTAAAATGTTGGTACACAAGGGGTGTGGGACATTATATTGACGTTTCTTTAGCAAAGGTCTGCAATAAGAAGGCTACGTATGATGTACATATATGATGAAGAGATAATGTTGTGAAGTTTTATGTGGTGAACGTCAGCAAGGAGTAAAGTTGAGATTGCAACATTGTACAGGTATTCCCTGAATGCAGTTACATTATATTTCCATTCTCCCATTCCTGCCTTCCATGTGATCAACTGCTTATGCCAAAGCTGGAACAGCTTATTATACTCTGTTAAACTTGACACACACACATGCACATACACACGCTTTTACAAGAGTATATCTCGTTTGTAAATACATAGGAAGGTGCTGCAGGAAGGTTTTTACATTAGGTATACTTATTACGTGGTGACAGTGCAAACAGGAGACTGTGGTCTTGGCCCCGGTTCATCATACCAGATGCTTGACAAACAAGGCACATATGTTGATTATTCTGGAGCAAGAGCAAAAATTCTTTTTTATCCAATTGTAATGGGCTAAATGTCAGAAGTGAAATTCTGTTTGATAAGTCATGCAGTGTTAACTCTGCTGCTGTGTTTTTAATGTAACCCAGCACATGCACAACAGTGTTGATGTAAGACCAGTACGCCTGGTGGTGGTTTGTGTGGCCAAATGTTGGGCATCATCCAAAGGATACAAAGAACTCTGATCAGTTGTTCATCAAGATATTGTTCTCATGCTTCAGATGTTTCCATCATACACTTCACCAGGCATGATGACATGCTGTGAAAATGTTTATATTGATGTTGTGCATTTTCTTTCTACAGTACAACGTTGATGCAAGTGGAGCCATTTTTAACAAGATGGAGGAACAATCCATCTGTGTGAACATGGAATTTTTTTTCATAGAATATCTTATCACTGACCACACTTCTCACCGTATAGTGTATGGCCATAAGTAATTTTGCCTAGTGTAATTTGTCATTGACCGTAATTTTCACCAGATAGTGTTTACATTCTCATATTGGGCTGCATAGTATTCAGATGTACTGAGGTGTGTTTCTCTGAACATTTTCATGTAATATCATCATTGCTCACAAATATGAAACTGCAAAAGGACGCTTAGAGTAAATTTTCGGTTGGGTTATGGGTTAATTACTGTGATGTGTGGTGGTTAATTAATGCAGTGTTGCTTCTCAATATGACCTTATACATATGTGGAAATGGTGTTGAAAAGAGTAAGAAGAGTTGCTGATGGAGAGCTTTTCATGTGAGAAGAAAAATGAGGAGCATGCTGAACAGTCATGTGCACTGGCACTTCACTAGTTTTTACCTCTGACATTTGACTAAGGTTAGTCTTGCATTGAGCTCACTGAATAACAGAATTGGACACCATGATCTTACACACTGCAGCTAGGCCGAAATGTCCAAACTTTCCCTAATGGATTTGAAAAGGGAGTAAGAGCTCACAAGGAATGTTTGTGTCCGTTACGGTAACCAAAGTACAAGATAGATTCAAAGAGGGGAAGTAGGGGTGGGCAGTGTGGGCGATTTCATATTCATGAGCAGAGTTGACATGTATGCACACAGGAAATGTATTTATTTTACGTACATGATAAACCTATGTATATCACTCAGTTATTTGGAGTGGAGGAGGTCATCCCCTGTCATCTCTAAGATTGTTCTGATCAGCTTTCCCTCTGGACTCGGCCCTCAGCTGTTTTGTCCAGTGCTGATCAAGGCATGGGAGAATTGCCCTAAAGGGAAGAAAAACAACTGGGATTTCACATCTACCTGTCAAACTTGGTACACAGGATGGGTAGGGGAAGTGGAGATGGATCAACTGAAGAGCATGCATTCCTTCCTTGAACCCTTCAACATCAAGCTGCTATCTAACATGTTTCATTCACAGCAAGTTGAAAATATATGTAGCCGTGGGAACTTTGTTTCCTTCATGGGCACAAGGTGAACAGACTCAGAACGTGAGAAAGTGCAGGGGATGCCTTCTTTTCTTTTTTTTTTCCCACTTAAAAGGCAGAACCATAAAACATTTCATGTGAATTTTTTTTTTTTTTTTCCCCTGTCTGTAGTTGATTCATGTGAAAACATTCCTGATTGTGGAGCTGGAAATATGCAGCAGCAAAGTTTGTTGAACAAGTTTCAGAGTTTCGAACTATTTGAACCAGTTGTTGATACCAAGAATAACAATGAACAGTGCATCAAGGCGATTGCTTTTTTGGGGAGGAGAGGGGGGATGTAGTTAGATGACATTCGACGCTTCCGTTTTTAATATTGTGCTTTCAAACTACAATGTTGACTTTAAAAAAAATTAAAGAACTTAACGTATTTTTTTCTGATTATTGAAGAATGGTGCAGCCCAAAGTGTAATTACTGATTTCTTGGGTATGTGATGACATGATTTCGTCAGTCTACATTTTGATTTTTCTGCGTAAGTGTGAAGATATTTATTATTGAGATCATCATACCCCTTCATCTTGCTTTGTCTTCCTCTCTCTTCTTCTTAGACTGGTAGTCTTCCGTTTTTTCTGTGAAAGCATACTATTGATTTTGGTTGATCTAAGTGGAACACTAGTGGTTGAAACAGGTGAGGCGCAAGATGGGAATAATGATTCAGTCATTCAAATGAAAATGATTATTTATGATTAATACATTATATCTGAAGTGAGGTCAGAACCGGAGATTGCCATAATGTGAGGTTTTTAAATGTGTTAGGACTGAACCAGTTTTTTACGCAGTAAGGTAAGTGGGGAGAAAAAGTGATCCATGCATTGGTAAAGTTGCATGTGAAGTGTTCTTAACATCATGGTGTATGGATGGGTGTTCAGATTTGAAACATTGGGAAAAACTGTTCACATATGATAGCGACTTTTTATTAATTTCTTCTATTCTCAAGCTTTAATTTGTAATGCTAAAATATTTTCTGTGTGGCTTGGTTCAGTTACTTAGTCTGGAAGATGCACACAGTATGATAGATTTGAAACTGCTTCTCAATACACAGAAAAAAGATTTCAATAAAATATTTTTCATTCCTTGTGGATTTTTGCATTATTGAGTGTTTGTGTATAGTTGTACATGAAGCACAGTGAAAAAAAAAAAAAAAACTCGTCACCCTTTCAGCCCTAACATAGTGACTGGCCGTGGAATTTTACAGCCTGGTGGGTTATGGCAGTTCAGTTGGAAAATCCTGGCTGCTTTACTCGGTCAGTGACTGGCTGTGGAACTGCCCCGCCTGGTGCGTTTTGGCAGAACTTTCAGTTGGAAAATCAGGGCGGCTTTACTCAGTCAGCAATGGGGTCAGCACATTAAACAGCACACAGCTACAGAAATATTAAAAATAATATACTTCTAATATACAAATTTGTCATTGTGTTTAAAGTATCCACTGAAGCCTATGTTGATAAACAAGAGACCAGACAGGATCTTTATTATTTCAGCAGTACTTCTGAGTCTCTGTTATTGCATTTGTGAAAAAAAAAAAAATCTTAACTCGTAGTCAATCATATTTTCTGCAACTGTGTGGATTAATATGGCTTATGTCTGTACACTTGGTTGGTAAGATCAACAAATATGATATTATCTGAAACTTGCTTGGCTGTAATGTTACTTCATAGCTTATGGTGTGAAGGGGGAAAAAACCCTCTAGGGGTTGCAACCTTGCCATGGTTAGAGGGTTTAAGCAGTTCAGTGATCCCATAGGCACTGCTGGCAGGGGCATCAATACTTGGATGATAGCCTAGTTTTTAAAAATGCTTCTAGGCCTGGTAAGTCAAGTTGTCTGGCCTAAGTACAATGTGGTAGGAGGTGATGATCCAAGGTAGGGTCTCCAGTGTTAGACAGGTTAAGGGTGGGGGCCCAGACAAATAGTATATTGCCTTTTTCTTATTCTGTCAAATAGTATATTGCCTTTTTCTTATTCTGTCTTCTTTTCATGGATCTTTCCTGTCTTCGTCTCCCTTTCAAGCCTTCGCTTCCACATTCTTCTTTTCTCTGTGGTCTTTTGATCGCTGCATTTTCTGTGTGGTGCGACCTGTGATGGAAGGGAATGAGATCGTGGTGATTGAGAGGGCAGATGCCCTCAACACATCTCTTTGGCTTGGATTGCTTCTGGACAGGATGTGCACTCTGGCCCAGGTGTATCAGTCGGCCACCCCTGCATGGGGCTGGGTCAAGACAGGCAGTTCCCCGGCTGGCCAAGGTAAACCTCTGCAATGCTCAGCTCTCTGTTCGCAGGAGCTGAGCATGATTAGGGAGGGAGGACAGGGTTGGTGGGCTCCTGTTTGACGTATGTCTCTTCCGAAGCCTGGAAGGAGTAAAGATGATGACTTCTTGGCCCTGGCCCCATAAGTTGGACTCCATGGTGGGTGGGTAAGAGAGAGTTGAAACAAAATACGTAAGATATAGCTTCTTCAACAAAAATTCTCCCCAGTCACCAAGAAGTCGGGTCTTGACAGCAACTGGAACACAGAAACAGAAGGGCAGGATACCGGCTACCTGACTTGTGGTTGAAGGAACCGACGAGGAGAAAACCAATTACAGCTCCAAGTCCTTTTGCAATACAGAAAGGGTTCCAGGGAATCGCAGGTGACCCTCAGTCAATAAGAAGGCTTGGGAATGGATCTTTCCTGGTGGAGTGCAAGACCAAGCGCAAAGCAAAACAAAGCGCAAAGTACCACTAAGCTGGCGGACAGGGAGATCAGAGAGACACCACACAAGCAACTTAACTCCTCAAAAGATAGATCTGAAAGGAGTATCGGAGGCAGATATAAAGAGAGAGTTGGTGCCTCAAGGGATGTTTGTAACACATACAAACGCGTGGAGGCAGATATAAAGAGAGAGTTGGTGCCTCAAGGGATGTTCGTAACGCATACAAGCGCGCGCGCGCGCACACACACACACACACACACACACACACGCCCAGATTTGTGCGTTTAGCAATAGGCCTAGATGTACAAAACTGACACGCGCACGAATAAGCGATTTCAGATCTGAAATGAATTCACTTTTAGCTGAACCGGCAATACACTTCACAAATAAACATAGATGCGAGGTGAAGTGCGTACTACATGGGAATGGATTATTCAGTGTATTTGTTGACCTGCGGGTGTGAATCGAATCCTAGTCATGTGCAAAGGCAGCCTACTGTCCTGCCGAAAGTGAAGGAAACGCCGGTGAAAACATTGTAGGTGGTGGGCGGACGGAGGGTCTTTGGGGGGAGGCGGACGGAAGAGCAGGAGGGGGGGGTGGGGGGGGGGGGGGGGGGGGGGGGGGGGTGGCAACTTAAGCTACACGAACGACGCGAATACTGACTGCCAGAACATTATACAAATGATGGTCGTTCTTTACTATACTTCTGACAGTTTATAATGGTATCAGCCCATTTGTTATTTTTCTTGCCCATGTTTCGACGTTCACGGTTATTTGGAAGGAGCTTTTGGACTCCATAGCTATACAGACATCAGTCATGGCACGACTTGTCCGGCCTACGGCTTGGCGCCACAAAAGGTCGACAACTCAAGGTGGCGAGCGACCGACATAATACTTAACAGAGACCTATCCACGGACAGACGGCTTCCGTACACGCACTCTCAAGACAGGCAGCCGACACGCACACGCGCAAAGCGCGGGCCGCCTGTTGCTATAGAAATGTGCACGTGCAGTTTCTGTGGCGTGGAAGCGCGCGCGGCAGACGATCAGCGGCCGTTCTAAGAATGGGCGAAGATAAGCAGCCAGCACTCGCTGAGAGCGGCCGGGCAGAACAGATGAGGAGGCCAGAACAGCAAAATGCAGCCTGAAAACAACCCAAATTAGATCCCGCGTATGATTCAAAAACTTTTTTTTTTTTTTTTGACTGTTCAATGATAGGTTGACTTTTCTTCTCTTTTCTTTTATTTTTCTTTTTCTTTCTTTTTTTTCCGCTGTAGACGTACAAGTACATGATATTCGAATGTACCTGAGAACATCCTTTGACTCGTATCTTTGGTTCGGTCATTTCCGTTTGCCTGTACTGCTATGGTTACTTGTTCATTGAGCCTAATCTGGTTTTTTCAGCTCGCTACATTATCTCACTGTAGAACGACTACGCTGGTTATTTTGTTTCTTTTCTTTTGTTCTATTCCCCTTTGAATTTCTGTTCTGTCTTTGAATGAAGTTAATATTGCTGTTATTTCCCTTGTGTGCATACGAATGATCTGTTGTTTTGTTGTTTGTGTTTTTTTTTTTTTTTTTCATCCTTTTCCATTACAGTGATAAATACATTTCATCTTACATAAGACAAACTATTATGCATGGCATGTCACTGTAGAATAATGAAACTGCCAACGCTTAGTTGGGGATTACCTGAGATCGATCAACACAACGCCATGATAGGTTAAAATACTGGCAGCCTAACGTTGCGCGTCGTGTCCAGGTCTGGATCAGACAAGCCCATCTCTATATGCGATATGGGGGGGGGGGAGGGGGGGGGGAGGGGGGGGGGGGGGGGGGGGGGGGGGGGGGGGGTAATCAGGATGGGGCAATGTGAATTTAGCCCGTTCTCTCTAACTTTTGATTCAAGTCTTACAAAAATGCGGAATGTGTGTGTGTGAGAGAGAATGCGCGCGCGCGATCTCGCGCATGCGACTACTTTTGCAAACTAACGATTTTACATTTGGAAGCGCAGCTGAACCAAGAACGAAGAATAGGGGGAAACAGACCAATCAACCTACCAGCACAACCCACCTTTATTCCTGAATTTGAAAGAAAGAATTGGTTTTCCTGGGATATCGGTTTACATGGCTCGGGCGCTCTGGTCCAGGCTGTGTATCTTTGCATGCTTTGGCAGCCTTGGGTATCTTACACCAGAATGTGTCCGTTTAAGTCGTGTTCATAGGAGGGAAAGGGGTGGGGGTGACGACACGTGCCAAAGCGGCCGCATACATCGGCCTGCATTGACATGTGATGTAGCCTTCGCGAGTGAGGTTTTTTTTTTGTTGTTGTTTTTTTTTTTTTTTTTTAAGATCTACCCAGTTTAGGTAAGACACGAACTTTCCGAGCGTGAGCACTCTGCATTAGAGTACTATAATTAGTCTTAATCAATTACAGTCAACTACTTGGCTGCTATAGATTCCAATTATGGTCAGACCATAAATCAGAGAGAGAGAGAGAGAACGTCTTAGGAAGGCTGTGCTGTTCCTGCACTGCAGCCATGTTTAGTTCATTTCAGCGGCCAGTTACTGTTACTGTTAAGGGTGAGATTTACGTCCTATCGGCCTGAGGCTCTTAAGGACAAGGTTCCTGCAGACATATGTCTACATCTTGAGCCAGTTTCACGCCTCAGTCTACTTCTACCTTCTGACAGGTGTCCTGAGCAGTCGACGTTGACAGGGCGCCTGTGTACTAGCATGGTGCAGTGTACGAAAGGAAGGGAAGGAAGCTTCTTCTTCACCATCCAGTTACGGCCCAATACGCATGCAAGTGTGGCACAAACTCATCTCCTTGCTCGCTTTAATTTGGTCTTCAAAACAACACTCCCCGGATGAAAGTGGCAGTGTGTGTGTGTGTGTGTGTATATAAGTCAGATTAGACATTGAAGGTATAATTTGATAAGATTTAGGCTTGGCATTTACGAAATGGCAGTACACAGTAATCGTTAGTGAGGGTGAACTATGTCCACTTTGTCAAAAGAGAAAGAAAGTCAGGTGCACTTTGTTTTATGCTGTCCTATTCTCATGACTTGTGAGCACAACACATACAGTCGAAATATTAGAAGGTACCAAGTCAGTTTAAATTAGTATTGCTTATGACATGCACACATGTTACAAAAGAAAACAGAAATTTGTCAATCTATTTTTACAAGGCTTTTAAGCTACGTTCTGTTTTCATTTCTTGGAATTACTGCGAAGTGTGTTATGAACGATGTCATTGTTTCTAAATGCCAGATTGGACAAATGTTTGAAAATATGAACCCCTTCATAAGGGGCAATGGCCTAAACATGATCAAAGTTTTTCTCTCTCTCTCTCTCTCTCTCTCTCTCTCTCTCTCTCTAGTGGCTGTTTGCGTGCGTACGTGCGTGCGTGTGTGTGTGTGTGTGTGTGTGTGTGATCAATGCATTTTTGCATAAAAAAAATGAAACATTGCTGTAACTGAGAATTACGAAATTAACTGAAATCAAAATCAAAGTCATCATCCGACAAAGAGGCCAGTTTTTCAGTTTCAGATGTCATGAGTACTCACATTGGCATTGTTTCAGATGTCATCAGTACACACATTGACATTGTTTTCAGATGTCATCAGTACACACATTGGCATTGCTTCAGTTGTCATCAGCACACACATTGGCATTGTTTCAGTTGTCATCAGCACACACATTGGCATTGTTTCAGATGTCATAAGTACACACATTGGCATTGTTTCAGATGTCATCAGTACACACACTGGCATTGTGTGGCATTGTTTCAGATGTCATGAGTACACACATTGGCATTGTTTCAGATGTCATCAGTACACATACTGGCATTGTTTAAGATGTCATGAGTACACACATTGACATTGTTTAAGATGTCATGAGTAAACACACTGGCATTGTGTCAGATGCCAATGTGTGTACTCATGACATCTGACACAATGCCAGTGTGCACACGGACATTGTGTCACATGTTGATTGAGTACACACATTGGCATTATTTCAGATGTCATGAGTACACACACTGACATTGTGTCACATGTCATGAGTACACACACTGGCATTGTGTCACATGTCATGAGTACACACACTGACATTGTATCACATGAGTCATGAGTACACACACTGGCATTGTGTCACATGTCATGAGTACACACTGACATTGTGTCACATGTCATGAGTACACACACTGGCATTGTGTGACATGTCATGAGTACACACACTGACATTGTGTCAGATGTCATGAGTACACGCACTGTGTCATGTCATGTGTCACACTGACATGTCATGTCATGAGTACACGCACACGGCATTGTTGTCACATGTCATGAGTACACAGTGACACGTCACATGTCATGACACTGGCATTGTTTCAGATGTCATGAGTACACACACTGACATTGTGTCACATGTCATGAGTACACGCACTGGCATTGTTTCAGATGTCAGATGTCATGAGTACACACACTGACATTGTGTCACATGTCATGAGTACACACACACCGGCATTGTTTCAGATGTCATGAGTACACACACACTGACATTGTATCACATGTCATGATTACACACACTGGCATTGTTTCAGATGTCATGAATATACACACTGACATTGTGTCACATGTTATGAGTACACACACTGGCATTTATTTCAGATGTCATGAGTACACACATTGGCATTGTTTCAGATGTCATGAGTACACACATTGGCATTGTTTCAGATGTCATGAGTACACACACATTGGCATTGTTGCAGATGTCATGAGTACACACACTGGCATTGTTTCAGATGTCATGAATACACACACTGGCGTTGTTTCAGATGTCACGAGTACACACACTGGCATTGTGTCAGATGTCATGAGTACACACACTGACATTGTGTCACATGTCATGAGTACACGCACCGGCATTGTTTCAGATGTCATGAGTACACACACTGACATTGTGTCACATGTCATGAGTACACACACCGGCATTGTTTCAGATGTCATGAGTACACACACTGACATTGTATCACATGTCATGATTACACACACTGGCATTTGTTTCAGATGTCATGAGTACACACATTGGGCGTTGTTTCAGATGTCATGAGTACACACATTGGCATTGTTGCAGATGTCATGAGTACACACACTGGCATTGTTTCAGATGTCATGAATACACACACTGGCGTTGTTTCAGATGTCACGAGTACACACACTGGCATTGTTTCAGATGTCATGAATACACACACTGGCGTTGTTTCAGATGTCATGAGCACACACACTGGCGTTTGTTTCAGATGTCATGAATACACATGTTGGCATTGTTTCAATACACCAGGAGTTCTACAGCAGTCCCCACCCCACCCTTCCTCTCCTAACGTTGAGGTGGATATTGAAGGGGGGAAGTGGAGGGGGGTCATCAAAATTGTAAGGAAGCAGTCTTGCTGTCTCCTCCCTCCCTCATCGCCCTCTCCCCCTCCTATCCAGATGTCAAGCTCTGCTACCAGTCGATTATTGGGGGTGTTCGCCAGTCCAGCTCCCTTCGACCACCACACCTGTCACTTCTCCGCCCCTGTCACTGCATTCGGTCATTGAGTCAGGATTCATACTGCACCCTGTCCCCCACCCACACCCTCTCCCCCCATCCCAACCTGTCCCCCACCCTGACCCCCCACCCCTACCCCTCCACCCTCTCCCCTACCCTCTCCCCCACCCCCATCCTGTCCCCCATCCTGTCCCCCACCCTGACCCCCCCCACCCTCTCCCCATCCCCCATCCTGTCCCCCATCCTGTCCCCCACCCTGACACCCCCCACCCTCTCCCCACCCCCTCCCCATCCCCCCCCTGTCCCCCTATCCTGTCCCCCCCCCTGACCCCCCACCCCCCCCTCTCCCCCCCCCCCTCCTCCCCCCACCTCCAACCTGTCCCCCCCTCTCCCCCACCCCCCATCCTCTCCCCACCCCCAACCCTGTCCCCCCCCCCACCCTCATCCCCCCCCCCACCCCCAACCCACCCCCCTCTCCCCCCCCACCCTCTCCCCCACCCCACCCCTCCCCCACCCCCCTGTCCCCCATCCCCATCCTCTCCCCCACCCCCATACCTTCCCCACCACCCTGTGAGTTAATCTGCCCTAAATTGTCCCCCACCCCCAGTCAGTGTGTGTGTGTGTGTGTGTGTGTGTGTGTGTGTGTGTTCACAGGTTTTGTCAGTACAACTTTGAGTTAATCTGACAATAAGTTGGTTTCAGTCAGTCAGTGTGTGTGTGTGTGTGTGTGTGTGTGTGTGTGTAGGAAGAGAGTGGGATGAGAGGAGTGGATGCAGTAAGGGAGGGGGGAGGAAGGTAGGGACTGGGCGAAACCAATTCATTTGCTAGTTTTTCACTTAAGACCCTTTTCACTGAAGACCCTCCCAATCCACCCTGCACTTCAATCCACCCCTCCCACCCTGCACTTCAATCCACCCACCTCCCACCCTGCACTTCAATCCACCCTCCCACCCTGCACTTCAATCCCACCTCCCATCCTACACTTCAATCCACCCTCCCACCCTGCACTTCAGTCCACTCTCCCCCTGCACTTCAATGAACCCTCCCACCCTGCACTTCAGTCCACCCTCCTACCCTGCACTTCAATCCACCCTCCCCCCCTGCACTTCAGTCCACCCTCCCACCCTGCACTTCAATCCACCCTCCCACCCTGCACTTCAGTCCACCCTCCCACCCTGCACTTCAATCCACCCTCCCACCCTGCACTTCAATTCAGTCCACCCTCCCATCCACCCTGCTGCACTTCAATCCACCCTCCCATCCTACACTTCAGTCCACCCTCCCACCCTACACTTCAGTCCACCCTCCCCCCCACCCTGCCCTTCAATCCACCCTCCCACCCTGCACTTCAGTCCACCCTCCCACCCTGCACTTCAATCCACCTCCCACCCTGCACTTCAATCCACATTTGCTTATTCCTGTCGTTGCGCCATCTCCTGTGAAGTGTTGACACATTCATCTCCGTCTCGCACCATTCTACCCATTTAGGCAGTATTCTCTTCAAATCTGAAGATTCCACCTACTCAAATTACCCTCTCTCTCTCTCTCTCTCTCTCTCTCTCTCACACACACACACACACACACACACACACACACACACACACACACACACACACACACACACACACCAGAGAGGCTATCATTAAAGTGGCAGCGCTGTCTGGCAGAAGCAGCCATCAAACAGTGCAGCAATTAGGGGCGGTGTCCTTGGTGCTCGTCATCACGGCGCCTCCACGCCAGACGGGAGTACACTGTTGGTCGTGCACCTAGCACGCTTGGACCTTGCCGAGGGGCAGGGAGGTAGAGTGGACGTGCGGGCGGGGAGGTGGACAAGCGCCGGGACGGGGTGAAGGTGGGGTGGAAGGGGAGGGTAGTTAACAGTTATTTGGTGCTTAGGGTTGAGGGGTTGAGGAAGAGTGCTTTCTCGGGGTCAACAGAGAGAGAGAGGGGGGGAGCAGATGCAGATGTTTCTTCTTAAAGGCCATAGCCCCTTAGAAAAGGGTAAATAAAGGACAAATCGCGCAATCATGAATGCAAACTCAATTTAACAAACTTAACATTTGTGATCTTAACACATCATTTCGCATTCTGAAAGCTTTATACAAATACAAAGCAAACTCTTTGGTAGTGTTTTCATTCGATGATGCCATTAACACAATTAAATCTAAATTTTAGTGACACTATATTTAACATGTCTGTTAATTTGCATTGACAAGTGTTCTGGAATACAGTGTGTAGGATTTAACACTCCGTAAACATCAAATCGGCGACTGTCCTCGATATGAGAATTCCATCTTTGCCAGTTACAGTCAATTAACCTTTGCCCGGAACATACGAATAAAACTATTTATGTCACCTACACCTTGATTCACCCACACAAAGCCAAACCCACATTCGTACAGTTTTAACCTCACTTTAGAGGCCCAGTTACTCTTACCCCCTAGCATCTAGCTGTACTAGCATTTTATTGCTTTATGTGGTCGTCCATCAGGGGCCATCCGGGTTATTTTTAGCCAGTAACGAATGCACCTTAGTATAGAAAGTAAACGAATTGGTCTCCCTATGTACTGAATCATTTGGCGTTTGTATTGAAACACCGAGAAACTTTTCAATGCATTTAAATGAATCTTTTCAATTTTATAGAAGCTGTATCGCGATCCCGTAACTCAGCTCCGTGAATTTGAGAATCGAAGAACTTTAAAAACTGTGTAAGAGACTCTTCATTAAGCATATGCAGTTTCCTTAGAATACAAAGTAAGCAACATTTAGCTCTACTTAGAAGGTCTTTGCAAGCAAAACCGAAACTTAAACGTGTTGAAAAATATATGTCCAAGTACTTATAAACATTCACCACTGGCATGGCATGAGCATTTCATTGTACATCATTTTTTCACGCGCAGCGAGATGTCCACCTTTCCTACACACTATGTTATCACTTTTTACCTTGTTTACCTTCAGCTGGAGTGACGCAGAGGCTCTTTCTAAACCATTTAATTGATTTTGGAGACCAGCTATCGTTTCTGAAATTAATATAACGTCGTCAGCTAAGAGGAGAATGAAAATCTCCAATGCAACGTTTACTAACTGAACTCTGTGTTTACCATTATGTTTTATTTCTAAAGTTAAGTCATTAATAAACATAGAAAAAGAAACGGGATTACAAACATCCCCATGTCTAACTCCCAATGTACAGTTTATGTAGCCTGTTAGAGATATTCCGCTTCTCACTCTCGCTTTTATAGAGTCATACATGCTCAAGATACATTTATTAATTTGCTTCGGATTCCATGCTTAACCAAAATTGGCCACAAAACACTCCTTTTGACAGAGTCAAATGCTTTTTTCAAGTCAATAAAGCTACATTGATTTTCGATTTAGACAAAACTGTTTTTGAATAAAGACCATCAAAGTAAACATGTGATCTATAATCGAATGATTTCGTTTAAATCCAGCTTGAAATTCGCCTGTAATGTTAGCCTCTTCGACCCATTCTTGAAGTCTTTTATTAATAATAGCACTACATGATTTACTGCCGATGTTGCACAGAGAGAGAGAGAGAGAGAGAGAGAGAGAGAGAGAGAGAGAGAGAGAGAGAGAGATTGTGTAGGCCTTGGGCCTTTACAAAGGGTCGAGTATCTTTAAACAATAATCTTATTCATAGGCTCGAACTATATTTTTGTGGTCTAATGCTGTGTGTACAAAATTGGCTAGCTTCAGCATAAAAAATGTATTTTCTGCAACCAACAAGAAGGCAAATGTAAACATGGGTTGATATTCAAAGAACTTAGATTAAATTTTGTCTTGCCCAAACTCGTGTTGTGGACACTGAAATAGAAAACGTGCATCTGTTCGGGATATATCAACAAAAGAAGTTCAAGAAGGATCTTGCGCAGCAAAGGTGACATCCTAGTTCCAACTTTAACCTGACATTTTTTGTACACAGAAATTACGGAGACAATTAAGTAATTAATGGGCGATAGTGACGAAGTTGGTATTATTATAAATCGCATGCATATCCATAGCAGCAGGCCAGTCTTGTTTGACACACCCACCATTCGATCTTTGAACTGAGCGGATGAAAACTGTCTCGCATCACCAACACCTTCACATTTCCAAACTGCCCAAATCAAACTCAATACAAAACACTTCGAACGTCACGTGCCAAGTTTTTACAAGCGTAAAAAATAATAACACATTATATGATTTTCGTGGATGTCTGTTGTTATCCATGTTCCAAATCAGACACCCGAACATAATATAACGCATCTTCAATGCGTCACAACAGTGAGAGGATGTCTCTCGGACCTCCCATGAATAGCCTGACTTGGTGACCTCACACACACACACACACACACACACACACACACACAAGCATGCGGGCGTGCGAGTGTACAAGAGCAGATCAAAAGGGATCAAAATGTAACATATGCAAATTGCAATGAAATAGTGAAAACCAGAAATGAAGTAGAAAATCACACACACACACACACACACACACACACACACACACACACACACACGGGCGCGTGCACGCACGCGCGCCATCGACGATTCTTCGTTTCAAGGCAGCACAAAGTGCCCGTGGTACCTGCACATGAGCTCGCACGGCGTCGTCTGTGTAGCTTCTGTTCTTGTGTTCGGGAAGTGAATCACAAACCTGAGACCAGATCTCTCTCTCTCTCTCTCTCTCTCTCTCTCTCTCTCTCTCTCTCTCTCTCTCTCTCTCTCTCTCCTCGTCCTACTCCACCTCCTCCTCCTCCTCTTCCTCCTCCTCCTCCTCCTCGTCCTTCTTCTTCTTCTTCAAATCTATGGCTAATACGCTCTACACAACGACAAAGTGCTGTTGAAATAAACGTGCTGGTTATTTAACTCAGACAGAGCAAGCAAAACCAGTACAAGTGATTACAATTCAGTGTTTTTTCCTTTGGTTTATCACTGGCGATAGCAATAGAGTGAGCCAGAATTCTTTCAAATGCCCCCCCCCCCGCCAGGCTTTTTTTTGTGTTTTGTTTTGTTTTTTGTTTTTGATTTTCCTTTTTTCCTTCATCTTACTCAGCCTCGTGCTCCAGTCACTCTCCTTCCCCTCATCTCCCCCTCCCATCTGCATTCCTCTCACACCACTCATCGGAATATCCCAACCACTATCAGTGTATACTACGTCGCAGCCTCACCAATGGCTGTCTGTCCGTTTTACACATGCCGTTCTTTATATTTAGGGCTTTTCTAAAAAATAGGTTTGTCTCATACTCCTCTTTGGGCTTTTCTCTACACTGGACCTGTCGTATTTTAGCACTTACGACTTTTTTTTTTTTTTTTTTTACGTCCACCTGCCGAACAAACATTGTATCTAGAGTTTTTTTGTTTGTTTTTTTTGTGTTTTTTTTAAGTAGACCAAAACGTTTTCTCTCTCTCTCTCTCTCTCTCTCTCTCTCTCTCTCTCTCTCTCTCTCTCTGGGGGGTGGGGTAGGGGGGGGGGATAGGTGTGTGTGTGTGTGTGTGTGAAGGTGATCACTTTATCGCGTACTTATAGTCGCTTTTTGAAACCAGACGTGCCATATTTTGTAGAGTGCTTTCCACAAGAAATCTGCATTTCCTACTCGGGGTTGTCTTTTATAGACCGCCGTATTATGTGCTCAGGTATTGTTATTCAGCATCAGGACTATTTCTAAGATGATGTCATTACAAATAAAAATGACCGGTTTTGGAAGCACGAATGTTACATTTGTGCCCCAATGCAAGGCTATCTGCAATCATTCCTTAGATCAACAAATTGTTTCATGAAGTGTAGGCATGTCGGCTGATTCTTGTAAGTTACGCGGCAGTTCTTTAAATTCTTGTTTGATACATCAAACTTTTTTTTTTAAGGATCGAAAATTTAATTATGCCAAAGCAATGCATCTTTACATTCAATTACGACGCGAACATAGGCTATTTTTTTATTATTATATCAGTGTTGAAGACGGTACAAAAGCAAAATGCTGTAATGAATGGGAACATAAACTGACTTCATAAATCAACTGGTAATAAGAAATTTTGAATCTTCCAAAAGATTCATGAAAACAAAACTGATACGGTTTCTTCTTCTACTTCGTTCACTCAGACAGGAACCCCAGAGGCAGTGACGAAGGCTGCTGTATGGCAGAGGCCCTCCAGTGATCCATAAAGCTTTTCCTCATCGGTGTGTTGGCAGGCCAGGTCTCTGCCCTCAGCTTCTCATGTGTGGGACAGTCCTGTAGGAAGTGTTCCACTGTCATTGGGGGCTGTACCTCATGGGCAACTTGAAGACTCGCCATGTCGAATTTTGGGAACATGTGATGTCTCCGTCTGGAGTGCCCTGTCCTCAGTCCCACAATGCTCACTTGTGATGAGGTTTGAGACCAGATTAATGCAGAGTCTTGCCTATAGATGTAGTTCAGTTATTTGGGAGAGCCAAACCTGACAACTGATGTAGGTCTACCTTTTGCAAAAATAATGTTAGAGGGGGCGGCATAGAACACATTTTTCTTTTTTTTTTTTTTTAATGTGTTTAAATGTACACGTGTTGATTTAAAAAAAAAAAAAAAGAGAGATCGAACGGATAGAAAGAGATGAAAGACGGATGTAAAGATGTAACATTTTGTTCTCCCTAATAAAAAAAAGATCCTAACATTGGAACCTACACTTATTTTAGCTGCGATAAAACATTAGATTTCATCAACTTGTATTGCTTGCAAAATGATATATCGATAAATGTAACTTAAAAGAAATCCCTCCGTTGAGTGTGTATTTAAGAAGCTAAATGGAGATGGAGATGGGAAAAAAAAATAGATATAAAAAAGTGTAATTTTTGTTGACAATGAAAAGCTGTAAAATACTACGTTGACTGATTTACTTATAAAGAAATAAAAAAAAGAAGAAGAAGAACAAGAAGAAACCTATCTCCAATCCAATAAACAATCGCGAAAACAGTGTCAAATATGATCATTTCATATACCCAAACCGTTAAAGCACATAAGTATAATGTGTGATTTGTGTGTAACGTTGTAAAGACAATTGCTGCTTCATCAATTATGTTGATGTGAAAAAAAAAAAAAAAAAAAAGGTTTATTTACAAGTTTCGGAACAGTGTGGGGGAGAGGGGAGGGGACCTCACAGAAGATACAGGACAGTGCTGTGGAACTTGTCAGCAGCACGACAGCTCAGTGGTCCTCGTTACCAGTGGGAAAAAAGCTCTGTGTGTCTAGCTCGTGTTCATTTCCCCCCACACCTTCCCTGTCCCCCCTCCCCCCTTCCCGCCTCCTCCCACCCCCACTCCCCTTTCCCCCGTTGTCCTCCCCCGGCTGACGTGACCTGACCTCCGCCGTCGGCTGAGTCAACAGAGCGTGCCACGCCAACATCTCCTGGCGCTGCAGACCCGCTGCTGCCCTGTCTGGAACAATGCCATCTGTGAGGCCCACCACACGGCCCGGGGTCTGGGACTTCCGCCACAACACAGCACAGCGTGCAGTCTTCGTTCCCTCAGTGCCCACACTGTTAGGTCCCGGCTGGATTGACAGGGGGGGGGGGGGGGGGGGGGAGGAGGAGAGAGAGAGAGAGAGAGAGAGAGAGAGAGAGAGAGAGAGAGAGAGAGAAATAGACAGACAGACAGACAGACAGAATAGATAGACTGATTCTCTCTGTCTGTCTGTCTTTTTCTCTCCCAACCTCTGCAATCAGTTCACCCGTCTGTATGTGATGATGGTGACACTTTGATCTGTCACCTGTCTGTATAATGATGACACTTTGATCTGTCACCTGTCTGTATAATGATGACACTTTGATCTGTCACCTGTCTGTATAATGAGGGTGACACTTTGATCTGTCACCTGTCTGTATAATGATGACACTTTGATCTGTCACCTGTCTGTATAATGATGACACTTTGATCTGTTACCTGTCTGTATAATGAGGGTGACACTTTGATCTGTCACCTGTCTGTATAATGATGGTGACACTTTGATCTGTCACCTGTCTGTATAATGATGACACTTTGATCTGTTACCTGTCTGTATAATGAGGGTGACACTTTGATCTGTCACCTGTCCATATGTGATGACAGCGATATTTTCACCAGTTTTTGTTGCTTATTATCTGCAGGAATTTCTTGTCGGCTTGCATGAGAATGGATTCCAAGTTAATGCATTTCAAGCCGATTTTAAAGTGAAGGGCATCACTGTTAAGTATTTATTGAAGTAATTTCTATTTCAATGTAAAAGTGGGTAGACTATAAAAAGAAATTCAGCAAAATCAAATAGCATCATGCACAGAAGAATCTAAGACATTTTCAGGCATGAACATTCCAATTCAGGTATGTTACCAAGACATCTTATGGCTGTAGATTTTAGATGACAAAGCTCCTGTTCGTGGATTTTTTTTTTCAGTAGTGGGGCAATGACGGGGCATTAGTGGTACGATGTTTTGCTGATATTTATTGTTTATAAAGTGTGAAGAAGACTTTTTTTGTCGATAATTCGCCTGTCTGTTTCGAATTGTAAATTAAACAAACTTTTTCTTTGCACCTTGCTATATGTATTCATTTGTATTTGACTGTGTCAGCGTACACTTTTTAAAACTCGTATTTAACTTTTATTCATATGCATTAGGCCTGTCTAGAATATGTATCCGGGTGTGTGTGTGTGTGTGTGCGCGCGCGCGCGTGCGTGCGTGTGCATGTGTGTGAGTGTGTATGTGTACGTGCGCGCGCGCGTGTGCGTACGTGCGTGCGTGTGTGTGTGTGTGTGTGTGTCTGTTCCTTGACATCGCATACCGTTTAGCGTGTGATAATGTGGTCTGCGTATGAGCAGATGATACCCGTGTCAACCCATATTCTTCCCCCCCCCTCCAGTGTCGCGTCTTGGAATCTTCTTCAAGCCCTTTCTGTCTGTCTTTCTGTTAGTTCGTGACTTGATCATGGTTTAGAGGAGTTCTGTTCAGGCTGGTGAACGTTTACCGCAGAAGCTGCTGTGGAAATTGTCTACCTCTTCAGCCACTCTGACCTTGACGGTGATGGGGTTTATTACAGCTGTTGTGCCTCTATCATCTGAGCAGTGTAACGATCAGTTTCTCCATCTTTCTGAGCCACGTCACTATCAGTGTCCCCCTCTTTCTGAATCATCGGTGTAACAATAAATATCCCCTCTTTCTGAGTCATCAGTGTAGCCATAAATATCCCCTTTATCTGAGTCATCAGTTTAACGGTAAGTATCTGCATCTTTCTGAGTCACCAGTTCAAAGATAAGTATCTCCATCTTTCTGAGTCACCAGTTCAACGATAAGTATCTGCATCTTTCTGAGCCAAGTGATGGTCAGTGCCTCATTATTTTAACGCCATAAATGATCAATACCTCAATCGTTTCTGAGCCAGTTGATGACTATAGTACCTCCATCATTTCTAAGTTCATTGACGATTAGAACCTCCAAATTTCTTTTTCCTTTTTTTTTTCAAACTCATGTAACGATCAGAACTCTCATTATTTCTAAACCCTTTGACGATTATTACCTCTGTCATTTCTGAGCCAGTTGACGATTAGTACCACTGTAATTTTTTTTTTTTTTTTTTTTTTTTTTTTTTTTTTTTTTTTAGCAATGTAACAATCAGAACTTCCATCATTTCTGAGCCATGTAACGATCAGTACCTCCATCATCATTTCTCAGCCAAATAACTATTTACACCTCTTTCATTTCCGAGCCAGTTGACGATTAGTACCTCCGTATTTTTTTCAGCCATGTAACGTCAGTCCCTTCATCATTTCTAAGCTATAGCTATAGGCCTATAATGATCAGTACCTCTATCATTTCTAAGCCGTGTAACGATCAGTACCTCCATCATTTCTAAGCCATGTAACGATCAGTACCTCCGTAATTTCTAAGCCAAGTAATGATCAGTACCTCCATCATTTCTGAGCCAAGTAATGATCAGTACCTCCATCATTTCTGAGCCAAGTAATGATCAGTACCTCCATAATTTCTAAGCCATATAATAATCAGTACCTCCATCATTTCTAAGCCATATAATGACCAGTACCTCCATCATTTCTAAGCCATGTAACGATCAGTACCCCCATCATTTCTGAGCCATGTAACGATCAGTACCTCCATCATTTCTAAGCCATGTAATGATCAGTACCTCCATCATTTCTAAGCCATGTAACGATCAGTACCTCCATCATTTCTAAGCCATGTAATGATCAGTACCTCCATCATTTCTAAGCCAAGTAATGATCAGTATCCTCATCAATTCTGAGCTATGTGTTCAGTACCTGCGTCGTTTCTGCGTCTTTTAACGATTAGAATCTCATTTTATCTGAACCATAAGACCATCAGTATAGCCATCATTTCCTGAGCTACGTCACGGTCAACTCTTCATTTTCTGAGCCATGTCACGATCAACTCCTCATCATTTCCTGAGCCACGTCACGAACAACTCATTTCCTGAGCTACGTAACGATCAACTCCTCATCATTTACCAGGCCACGTAATGATCAATGCCTGATTTTCTGAGCCACGTAACGATCAATGCCTCATCATTTCCTCAGCCACATAACGGTCAACGCCTCATTTTCTGAGCCACGTAACGACAAATACCTCATTTCCAGAGCCACATAACGATCAATGCCTCATCATTTTCTGAGCCAAACAGCGATCGATGTGTAAGAATCATCAGCCAGGTTTTAAATCCACCCTCTCTCAAGGGCTAAACAGGGAATAGCAGACATTTGAGAGTTGTAATTACTGCTCTGACGGTTGTGGTGGGATTTGGGGTGTTTGATGTGAAGCCTCCATAGAACGGAAACAGACGGCCAAAGAGGATGCCAAAGGACAGTGACACTCTGTGACTTTCCTGACAGTCGTCACGTTGGTCTGTCACACTGCGCAATGTCCCGGACATTAATTCATAGAGAGATTGCAGGGCAACTCTTTCTATTGGCCCAGCTTCTTCTTCTTCCTTCTTTCCTTTCTTTCATTTCTTTTTTCTTTTCTTTCTTTTCTTTTCTTTCTTTCTTGCTTTTTTAAACAAGTGTGATGACAGTGCATGTAGAGTGGCCTAGGCATTACAGGGACTCTATCACTGGGTGTTTTGTGGAAAAAAAATCGGTTACCTTTGACAACTGGAAGCTAGCCATTAAAAAAAAAAAAAAAAAAAAAAAAAAAGCAGCGTACAATTCTTCTCTTCTTTTTTCCCCTTTTTCTTCCCAAAGAGAAATAGCAAGCAGGTGGCTCTGACATGGAACTGGTACGACCTCATTCTCCGGTCAGTTAGTGTACTTGCCCATGGTGTAACAGATCAATCACCACAAAGTGAACACAAGCTACTAGACATACAAGTAAGATAGAAGTTAATTTTAAAAACCAGACCCGATGGCCAAACGAAAGCTGAAACCCTGCCTCCGATGATTTCACATTCACTACACACCGCTGGTATGTTAGTCTGAATCTTCTCTGTAAAGGGCTGGAGGACAGAAACGACATCTTTTCTTTCTAAGTATTTTTCGACGTTCTTTCTTTCCCTAACCACCATGAAGAAATGATCGAATTTTTTCACTGATGTCCGAGTCCGTGGTGGGTTTTTTTTTTGTTTTTGTTTTGTTTTTGTTTTGTTTTGTTTTGCTTGTGTTTGTTTTGTTTGTTTGTTTGTTTTTTTGTTTGTTTTCTTTCTTTTCTTTCTTTCTTTTTTCTTTTTTTTTTTTTTTTTTTTTTTTTGGAACGTCTTTCTTTTTTTTTTGATTGTCGATGTGTGTGCATGCAGTCGCTGTGCTGAGGTCGCGTGCCCATGGTTGCCGTTCCTCCTCAATGTTTGATGGCAGTGTGGCGGCACTCACACAGTCCCGCACGTGTCGGCCACGTCACAGCCCCAGGTTGGCACGCAGGACGCGGCGTGTGGTGACGGGTGAAAGACAGCAGGGAGGGGGGGGGTTGAGACCGCCCCACCTCTTGCCAACAGCCAGACTGCCCCACAGCCGCCAGCCAAGCGGAACGTGTCACCCATTGAGGGGGAGCACTACGCCAGTTGATACGTGCCGGGAGGAAGAGGTAGGCTGTTTCTCCTCTCCCCCTTCTGACCCCTGCTGACCTCTTCGCTCTGCTGTCAGCTGGCACGCGGGCTGGGTGGATCTTCTTACCTGTTAAAGGATGGGGGAAGTAGAAGATTCAACTCCACTGCGCCCACATCACAAACACGGGTTATTAATGAACGTTTTTTTTTTGTTGGTTTATTTGTTTGTTTCAACAATAAGGAGTTAAGCTTGGGGTGAGATTCGGCGTACAGTCAGGCTATGTTTGGGGTAGGGTTAGGGCCGGCTGGTGTTTGGGCGAAGGGTTCGGTTCATGCATTCTAGAGTTCTAGGCTTTTCCGGCGAGTTTTGTTGTCCAAGTTCCCATCTCCATCGCATGCTGAAACGCATGGCCTGCGGGGAGACGGTCAGATGATCATGTCATGCCCCTTCCCCCCCCCCCCCCCACCACCCCCGTCTCCGGCCGCTACCCCTCCCCCCCATTCCCCTGCACTCCCCGCCTTCTACTCCCCAAACATCGCCCCTCGCATGACTCCGGGAGAGATCGTAAGTCAGTCCCCCCCCACCCCACCTCCCACCCCTACCCCCACCCCCACATACCCTTTTCGTCGACCCCTTCTCTCCCTCCCAACCTTCGCCCCTCACGTTCCCTTCAGGAACGTCGTCAGTCAGTCAGTCCCCCCCCCCCCCCCCCTCCCCAACCCCCACCCCCGGTCCTCCAACCCTCGCGCCCGCATTGCAAAAAGACAACGTCAAACACGGCCCCGCAACGTGCACACATATCTGGTTTTTTCTGTGTGATCCTGTGTCTTTGCTACGAATTATACTGTACAGCAGCCGTGACAGGCTTGATAAACAAATGGCAGATTTCATCTGAAAAAAAAGGAAAGAAAGAAAGAAGAAGAGGAAAGAAACAAAGACTGAGGGGGGAGGGGGGAGGGGGGGGGGGGGGGAGAGACAGACAGACAGACGAAAGAGAGAGAGGGTAGGATGAAGTTTTTGACGGAAGGAAGAGGGAAATATGGGCCACTTAGTTTTTACGGAGAGGGGGAGAGAGAGTAGAGTATGGTGGTGAGAGAGAGAGAGAGAGAGAGAGAGAGAGAGAGAGAGAGAGAGTGTTCACATTGTCAGGGAAGAGAGGCAGTGGAACAACTGAAGATGCTGAGAGGACATGCCAGAAAAGACAGAAAGCAAAACTAGTGGGTCACGTGGCCTAAGTCATGGTAGAGGAGAGACTGAGAAAAAAAAGAGGGGGGGGGGGGATGGGGGGTTGGCGGGTGAAGGTAGGGAAAACGGTGATTGTGACAGTGTTGGCTTCAACTTCCTATCTGATTTGGTGTGCACTTTCCGCTGCAACCCAAAATTAAGATCTTAATCAAAACGCAAAAAAAACCACACACACTTTTTAGACAAATAACAGATCATGATAATGTATTACCGATGATGTCTGGACAGACAGGGTGACATGTTGCACCGTGAAGGACTCTAGAGTTGGAACCGACTTCAACCCTTGCCACGGAAAGAAAAAACCCAGCCAGGATCCGTTAGGGTCGTGACACTGAGGCCCGGCTCACTGACACACCACCCAGCTCGCAGTTACACGTTTGGAGTTCAAATCCCGACTAACATCAAGACTGACATTCTGGCTGCGCATTTTGACGTACTGTCGTAGTGTTAGTGGGCCGGTTATCCTGTCTGTCATGTCAAAGTTGGTGGGTGCGGACAGTGAACTCGACAATAGCCAACGAAAGTCCAACGAAAGTGTTGTTCTTCACAGGAAAGAGCAGCATAGCTAATCACTTCCAAAAGGGACAACTCAAATATAACGAATATGTAGGGTAAACTTTGCACACATGACCAAATAATTACACGCCAATAACTAATGCTGCTTAGGACTCTGACATCGCCAGGCAGAAATGTCAGCCAACACAGAGCGCACAGAACGAAAGACATACGCAAAGGGATAGAAAGAGTTACCCCCACTTGGTTATTTACTGTTTACTATTACCTGCTTCACGTCAGATTCTTGTCAAGGAGCAGCTATATAGTTTATTGTCTGAAGAACTCGTCGCTGCTGGTGTTGGCTCGGGGTCACTAGCTGGTTACATTCAGGGTTAACGCCCGCACAGGTCAGAGGTCATGCAGACGGGGACAGCCATGGCAAACGAGGCCAGGGGCTGTACCAAAAACACTAGACAGACACACCCCGCCAGAACGACACCGCGTGGAGGCGGACAGTGGAAAGGCCGGGTTAGAGGAAAGATGCCCGCGGGATAGTACCTCGCAACATCTGACTGCAAACCATCTCAGTAGAGGCAGACAGCACCAATTCCTCCTTTGTGCCGGGAGGGGGGGTGGGGGTGGGGTGGGGTAGGAGGATGGGAGACTGGTTGGATGGTGGAACACCAAGGTCTGCAACCTCAGTGAAAGTACCTGGCCTAATTACCAGGGGTATGTACTCTCTCTACATGACTGAGGAACACACACACACACACACACACACACACACACACACACACACACACACACACACACACACACACACACACACACAAGCGCGCGCACGTAAAGGATGAATATGGGGGTAGGCGGAGGGTAGGGGAGTCTGGTAATTGTCTTTAAATCAAAGTGTAGACACGTACATCCTGTAACATGTGGCGTGTAGTAGACCATGCTGTCCATCAGTACATCCTATAACATGTGGCGTGCAGTAGACCATGCTGTCCATCAGTACATCCTGTAACATGTGGGCTGCAGTAGACCATGCCATGCTGTCCATCAGTACATCCTGTAACATGCGGCGTGTAGTAGACCATGCTGTACATCCTGTACCATGCGGGCTGCAGTACACCATGCTGTCCATCAGTACATCCTGTAACATGCGGCGTGTAGTAGACCATGCTGTCCATCAGTACATCCTGTAACATGCGGCGTGCAGTACACCATGCTGTCCATCAGTACATCCTGTAACATGCGGGCTGCAGTAGACCATGCTGTCATCAGTACATCCTGTAACATGCGGGCTGCAGTAGACCATGCTGTCCATCAGTACATCCTGTAACATGCGGCGTGTCAGTACATCCTGTAACAGCTGCAGGGACCAGTAGACCATGCTGTCCATCAGTACATCCTGTAACATGCGGGCTGCAGTAGACCATGCTGTCCATCAGTACATCCTGTAACATGCGGGCTGCAGTAGACCATGCTGTCCATCAGTACATCCTGTAACATGCGGGCTGCAGTAGACCATGCTGTCCATCAATACAGACTGTCTCAACTCCTGGCCTCGTCACAAGGTTCTGGAAGAGGGGCACCGCGCCACCACAACTAATTCGGCCCTAGTGCCTTATATGGGTAAAAACAAAACAAAACAACAAAAAAGACGTACGTCTTCTTTATATCATTTGTTGTTGTTGTTTTCCAGTTCCTTTGTGGGTGGGCTTTTACATATATTGAGTTATGTGGTTAACAAAAGCACACTGCGAAAAAAAAGTAGATGTGACCATTTACTACGCCACGATCAAATATTGACATGAGTGTTGATAAGAGTTTACAATACTTTTTACTGATACAGTTCTTCATTGCCTATAATTATTGCGATTTCGTATTGCATAATTGTCTTCATTTCTAAAAATCTAAAGAATTTCCAATCTTTTTTTTGATTTTTTTTTTTTCGTTTTTTGTGGAGAGGGAGATAGAAAGCAAAATAAACCCATGTGAAAAAAAAAACAACCAAAACCAACGTGGAAGTCAAACCACGAGGTGACACGGCCCATCGCTGATGACAGGCTCTGGAACTGCAGTCGATGCCAGAGGCTGACTGACAGCTGATGGGAGCCTTCAAGCCACGCCTTTGCCGCCGCCTGCGTTCCTCCCCTGGTGCCTGTTCAATACGCCTCCTCGGCCATGCAGGGGCGTGGCACTGGGCATTGTGGGTGGACTCTGTTGATTGGATCAAGAGCCTGTTTGATGGCCGCTGACAATGTGCAAACACCGGCAACGAACTTTATTAGACAAGCGGCGAGCCTGCCTGTCACTGCTGGAATTTTGTCGGCGGTTCTTCTTCGCATGGAGCTGTCCGTCTGTCGGTGACCCATGTGTCAGTAGGACAGCGACAACAACAGCGACAGCGACATCAGCAACGGCTCTGGAACTCGACCGACCGTCCTGACGTCAGGTAGGTCAACGGTTCAGTGGACCACTGCCTCCAACACTGTCCACGTAGGTTCTGAGCCCAACCCTTCAGGGCATGTCTCCCTGCTTGTTCTGTGCGCTCTGTGTTGGCCTTTCTGGGTTTGGTGTCGTCAGCAGCAGTCGTCTGGAGTTGG